>WJEZ01001008.1:0-20708 GCA_009869925.1 Thalassaphorura encarpata | reverse complement strand
GATCCCGCTTTCGCCATCTCATCACATCCTGGAAGAACTCTGGCTACAGAATCGATAAATGAGTTTCCAGTTTTCTCTACTATTGGCTTGGCCACGGTTTCACATGCTGCGCTACAACAATATGACAAATCTCAAAGAATCTGATCACATTATTCAGAATTAATTTAATGAATCTGGTGAAATATTGCATGACCGATTGAGATGGTTGAGATGATCATTATATTTAAATTTTCAGTTTGAATTCCAGCTTTGTTCGTGTTCCAAATGAATACCATTATGACGAAAGGAATTATTGAGGGAGAGCATACTCAAATTCAGATGAACAAAATCAAAACTGCCTATGAAGATGATCATGAAGAATTCTTCGATATTATGATTCATCAATGACTGAATACCTTTAGGGATGTGTGCCAAATACAACAGTGTCTCATCTCCGCCGTGGGTCTTAGGTCTTACACATATGTATGTCTCTAATGCATTCTAAATTTACTGGAATATCAAGGGATGAAATTCAAACCAAATAAATAATGTAATATCAGAGCTGTTGGCCTCGGAAGTATCGTAGGAAATGGTAATGCAGATTGGATTGGCCTAAGCCTCTTCTCTTGCTACGGGATACGGCCTCGGCCTGTGAGATGTCTATGCTAAACCGAAATTGTATTGTAATAAAATTAGTCAGCTAGATCTCCGTGTTTGACAAACTGAGACCAAAAACTAATAATGTGTCTCAAACAAAAAATAAAATACAGAAATTCAGTGCTCTCGCAAAAATAATGCAATATCTCTAAGTTTTAGCTTGCGCTAAATGGACGTAATTAGTCTCACAACTCAAGTCACGAATTTCTACAACACAATACATTGAAACGAATTATGATTTCCTATTTGTTTTCATCGTCCTTAATTATTTATGGCAACAATTCACATGGATGGACTCCTACTGCTGCTTTGTTAATGCCTTATCTGATCTGATCTTTAACTCTACGAAAATATGATGCGAACAAGGTCATATTCAACAGTTTAATGCATCAACAAATGGAATGAATTGTTTGATTCAGAAAAAAACTAAATGGAAGCCAAAAACCAATGTCGATTCAATAGAAATCTAAAACAGAGTGCGAAAACGTAATCAATCTGTATAAGAGTTTTTATTCATTAATTTGGTTTTCCAAAAGTGGATGCATTAAAATGAAACCATTGTAAGAAATACTAAACTACTTATACAAAAGTTGCTTTTGCTCTTACTCCTATGCAGTCTCCCAATCTTTCTGCTTAACAATGTCACGAGCTTGTTTCCACACATTTGCGTGGAGTTTAGTCCACAGAATGTGGTTCCTTATGCTATTATTACTGAGATTCTTTCTGCATAATTTGCAAATGACGCGATGGCCAGGATGCAGTGGCGGTGGACGTTCCACGTTTGTGTTCTTCTTAGCTTCCTTGGCCTTGGCGGCCTTGTTCTTGACCCATGTCCAATTGTGACCTCTTCGGCGACAGCGACGACGTGCAGTGACTGCTGCGGCAACAGATCCAGGAATGGCAACGACAACGGCCTTTTCCCCTGGTTCCATTACATTTGCTGCAGCTGCTGGAATTGGTGCAGCTACAGTTTCCACTGGCTCCATAGCAGCAGCAGCAGCAGCTGGTAGAACTGCCTCTGTAACAGCCGAATCAATGCCAATGTCGTAATCGGCAATGTGTAAACGATCGATTCCAGAGATTGCGGCTTCTAATCTGCCTTCAGTTTCCTCCTTAGTAAGAGAAAAAATCTTATTAGCATTAGCAGCAGCTTCATTCGAAAATAACAGATAGTTGGGTAGGGTAGAGTTAGACTCTCAACAATTTGAGATCCAAAGCAACTCATGAGCTGAATTCTCTTCTACTGCTAAAAATATCTTTCAACAAAACAAAAACCTTACATAAGTAATTTGGTTTGCAGACAAGCTTCGGATGCTTTCTAAAAATAAGTTGGTGTCCGCGTCACCATATTTGAGGCAGAGTGACATTTCGATGTTTTGATTTGACAGAATAATCGACACACTCAAAAAATGAAATTTTAATTGGTCTCAAATTAAAAGCACTTTGCAGATTTTAATCCAGGCCAGGGAGTGTTGTGGTAGTGGCTTGGGTTGGCTTCTAGGTCCCGTGGCTTAAGAAAAGGAGGGAAACTTTGAAATATTGGTTTTATGGCTCTCACTCATTTCGTTCCTCATAGGGCGGCGGGAGTAGTGAAATTTCGAATTTCTTTTAGAAATTCACAATTTTTTATTTAGAAATAAGGACATTAGAAAAATTCCTGTTCTCAAATCCACCTCTCAAGAGTGAGAAGAAGAAAGAATTTCTGGACTGGAATGAGAATGTGAGGTGGAGGTTGGGTCGGTACAGCATCAACATTGCATTGGGCAAGGCTAAGACAAAGTCAGGTCAGTTGCAGAATAATTTTTCGAATTCATTTTACATGATTTCTCTTAGTCTTAGGAGAAACCTTCCTGCCCGATTTTCTGCAGATGGGGTAAAACCAGGGAAGTGAATACACAAATCCTACTTTTGCGATTTGGTCAAGAATTACAACCACAGCAGCAGCAGCATTTGGCAGTGCCTCCCCGGATCACGGTCACGCCCGATCAGACGAATAGACGAAAATGTTCAGGCATTTTGTCCATCGTAATTAGAAATACTCGTTCTAGTTTACATAAAGAATAGCTGAATAGTACACGTTATATTTGCAATATTGAATTGACTCGTATTCTTAACAAATATGACAAACTTCATACTGCTCAGCGGATGGTTTTATTCTATTGCACTATTCGTATTTTAATTTTATTCGCATAAAAAAATAACAAAACCTCTACGACTTGTATAAAAATATCGCTCACTTAGACATAAATCGATTTAGCAGCAAGATTAGCTCAACCTTCTGAAGGCACAGAACATAAGTTTTTCGGAATTTGGTTAAATATTTTGAGGTTTATGAATATAATTAATAATTTGTTCACCAAAAAGTTTGCTTTCCGCCTTTCCTAATGCCTAAATTAGGATATAAAATAAAACAGTCTTCATAATATAATATTATATGCGCTAAAACAGACGTACTTGCTTAGAATACTAATTAATTAATATTTTTTAAGGCATTGTACTAAAGTTGAATTTTATTTTTTACAGAATAACGACGCAATGGGAAGGGTGTATCCGGAGTGAAGATATTTGAGAACCACCTTATTGATTGGGTGCAGATAAGGGTAATGCGGGGATTTTCCTATACCCCAATTCAGTTGTTTTCTTCTACGTACGTGACGTACGTGTCCTCCGCAAAGGAAAGCGTTTTCTATATTCAATTAAAACAATTACAAGAATTAATTCTCAACTTCTGGCTTCAGGACTTGATTACTTGATTCTCCTAGGAGGTAAAACTTTCTGGACTTTTGGCTATTCTCTCGAGAGGTAAGCGTAAAATACAACTTTTATCAGCTCATTTTTAGAATTAGGTTACTGATAATGGTTAATAAGTAAAAGTTGGATGGTCTTGGCCCGTGACCAGACCATATGAATCGTTCGTTGGTAAATCATAGCGTATGTGTTGAAAATCTCAGGGGTCCAGTGTGTATTTTCAGTTGAACATATCGATAAATCGATGACTGGACTAATGAGTTAATTTATTTTGATTGCAGAACCAGAGGAAGCAAAAAACGAAGTAAATTATGGCAGACGAATATGACGATGTGGACGATTTGTTGGAGGCTGCCCTGATCAAATCATCCGTAAGTATATCGTAGTCCTTATATTAATATCTTTTTTGGGTTTTGGTAGATACTGGTTGTAATTACTGATTGACTGACTGCAAAGTGGTAGGATTCCTTGATTCGACAGTATTTCAAAAAAAAATTGGTATAGTATTCTATTTGAAAGTTTTCGTTTCCCCCATCATTGGGCAAAATTGCATTTTACATTAATATGTAGGACAAAATTCATGACAATTCAGTTTTCCTTGTGTTTTTAGTTGAGGATTGGCATCTGGTAATCAGATTTTCCTCTATAAACAAAATACTAACGTTAGGTCGTATAAAATATTATTTTTTTTTCATTTACGAACGATAATTAATGATGATTCGTTAGTACACGTATGTACAATTGGGCATTGGCCTGTTATTATTGGTGTCGGTATTTTTGCGTGTTAGAGTTGCAAAACTACTACTGGCTGGAGCCTTGAGATTTGAGAAGTGAGATTGATTGGATTCAAATCGCACGAGAAGGAAGTTGTCACACATTTTGCATTTTCATAGATACTGCTGCCAATTTCCATTCCCATCATTCATATAATTTCTTCTATTTTGTGGCCTTAGGAAGATGCAAGGCAAAGGCAAGGCAAGGCAATGGGAACGATTAGGAAGCGCTCTTCTATTGGTTGAAATTGAAAACTTAATTTTTTCAATCTCCTTTTATCTGACCGACTTTCCCATCTAATTTATGAATTTTTTTGTGTATATTACAGATCAGTTTAAATAGAATTGGAACGCCGATTTTTCTTGCATTATGAAAATGAAAATTGAGTACCCTTGTCAGTCTTATATTTTTGGACCGTGGGAATCCCAGTTCAGAAATATTAATTGTTCTAATAATTTAATAATATGTTCCTCTTATAATTGGTCATCATGAAATTTATAATTTGAGGGAGGAAAAAACCAAAGACAATTGTGGCAAACCTACTTGTAATTATTTTGCAATTTGCAACGGTTCGTTGGTAAATTTACATACATGGGAATTTCTTTGAAACATTTTGAGATTCACAAAGGATTGAAATTGAGTTTTTTTGTTGGTATTTAAGAAAAAAACTATGAAAAAAACTGATTACACTGATTTAGGGACTGCTTATCCTTTCAGACATGTCTGTCTGAATTTGTGTGTCATAATTTCCATACAAACACTCCTCCTCCACACCGAACAACCTGACCTGTGCAAGGTGAGTATGAATGAACCAAAAACAACCAAATCCACCAAATCATCGTCAATGTCCAACAAACGACTCTCTCTGTCTCTACTGTGTGAGTTCCAAACCAACCAAAGCATAAGTAAATCCATAGTTGTCTTTTTTTTTCTAGTACTTTTTTTTACAAAAGTACTACTACTATAATCCCCAATCTTTGAAACCAAAATCTAGATTTTAATCGAAAATCTCTATGATTTCCAGATATGAGTATGAGACCATAGATTATTATCATCTAATTTCTAGCCAAACAAAAATTTACACCTGGTAAGTGGGAGTATTTCATGCTACAACAACTTTACGTTAGCTCTTAGTTTGGTAAAAAAATTATTTTTTATTTTTTGACTTTGTGAATCTCAAAATGAAAAGTTTCATGATGACCGACCATATGTCAAATCAAAAATTGATTGAATTGTAATGAAGGTGTAAGTTTCTCCGGTTGATGATTTAGATAAGAGAGGACAGAAGTTGAAAAAGACGATGATGACAACGAACGCTGCGCTGAATTCATTTCATTTCATTCCATTCAAATCAAATTCAAAAATAATTGATTGTTAAATATTTGAGTTTAATTTTGGAATTTTTGTTTTTCTTTCCTTTCTCCTCCTCCTCCCGTTGATTCACTTTGCAGACGGAGAAAAATTCATCATCACATCATGGTCGTAGCAGCAACAGCAGTGACCATTATCGGGCTGACTCAACCACGTAAGTCTTATTCATAAATAATCCGATTGGGCCAATTTCTAAGCCTTTTTTTTCTATCTTTGTACAGGGATAAAGAGAAAGAAAAATCACGTTCGGATCGGAAAAGCAAGGATGAAAAACGTCATGATCGGGATGGAGATCGGGAGAGACGAGGAAGTCGGGAGAAGGAAAGAGATCGAAGAGGAAGTCGCGATCGCGAACGCGAGCGAAGAGGAAGTCGAGAGAGACGAGGGAGCCGCGATTACGATCGTGATCGTGACCTTGATCGTGAGCGCGATCGTGATCGTGGAAGGGGAAAAAGTCCAGATTACGGAAGGTCTTCATATCGTTCTAGCCGCAGAGACCGAGATCGAGATAGGAAAGAAAGTCCAGAGCGTGTGAGCCGAAGAATTGACAGGTCACGCTCAAGAACTCCACCAAGACTTCGTCTTGGACCCAAAAGATCTCGTTCTCCGATTCGTTTGGGTGGAGATACTCCTCTTACCCCAGAGGAAAGAGATGCAAGAACTGTGTTCTGCATGCAATTGAGTCAAAGAGTTCGTCCACGGGATTTGGAAGATTTCTTTTCTTCTGTTGGAAAGGTAAATTAATTACAGGCAAAATTTACAATGTAATTTCGCAAAACTTTGACCAATTTGCTATTGATTTCAGGTGAGAGATGTAAGAATGATTACTTGCAACAAGACGCGCCGATTCAAGGGAATTGCATACATTGAGTTTAAAGATATCGAGTCTGTGGCTTTAGCCCTTGGGTTGGGTGGTCAACGATTGCTTGGAATCCCAATTATTGTCCAACCTTCACAAGCTGAAAAGAATCGTGCTGGCCAACTGGCCAAGGCTGGAGCTATGGCTGCTGCAATGGCTACGACGGCTCCTGGTCCTATGAAACTTTACATTGGCTCTTTACATTTTAATATTACAGAAGAAATGCTTCGAGCTATTTTTGAGCCATTTGGTAGAATTGATGAAATCTTGTTGATGAAGGATCACGAGACTGGACGAAGCAAAGGGTTTGGATTTATGACGGTAAGATTTACTGAATTTTGAATGTTACGATGATGTACTATTTGTTACTTTATATTTTTCAGTTCCACGAAGGAGAAGATGCAAAGAGAGCTATGGAACAATTGAATGGATTTGAAATTGCAGGGCGTCCCATGAAAGTTGGTTACGTGACAGAGAAATCTGATTCAGCATTCTTTGGAAATCCACAAACTTTTCTAGACACTGATGAAATGGATAGAGCTGGGGTCAATTTGGGAGTAACAGGGAGATTGCAATTAATGGCTAAGCTGGCTGAAGGTATTCAAAATCAAATAACAATTTCATGTATTTCAATTAGCTAAATAATTTGTGTTATTCATTTCCAGGCACCGATTTAAAACTTCCAGAAGCAGCCACAACAGCCTTGAACATGCAAAGTCAAATCGGTCAAACCCAATTCGCAAATGTTGTTCAAGCTCAACCAGCTCCACCAATTTCGACACAATGCTTCATGTTGTCCAACATGTTTGACCCTGTCAAGTAAGTTTAACCCGATAAATTTTAAAACAAATTTCCTAATTATTACATTTCTTAATTGTAGGGAACAAGACAGTATGGAAGAAATTCGTGATGAGGTTCTGGAGGCTTGTGCTGCACACGGTGGGGCTGTCCATGCTTACGTTGATATGAGTACCCCCTCTGGAAATGTTTATATCAAATGTCCATCCGTCTCAACGGCTGTTGCTGCTGTAAACACATTGCATGGGAGATGGTTTGGGTGGAAGAATCATCACAGCTGCATATGTTCCTCTTCTCAATTACCACAGTTTGTTCCCTGATTCAATGGCAGCCCATGAAATTCTACAACCGTCGAAAAAGTAAAAAAAAAATTAGAGGGGCACAAATATTTGACCCTTGACTTGACGTCGTGAAATCTATACAAATTTAATTAAACTTCTTCGACTAATAATTATTCTATTGAGATTTCCCTATTCCCTTGCTAGCCCTACAAAATTAAGTTTAAGTCAGTCAGCTTTATTCATTCACATCACAACTGCATTAGTCAAAAAAAAAGAAGAATATATTGCATGCGAGATATTTCCTAATTCATATTGATGGTGACCATTGAAAGTTATACTAAACTTTCCGACTCGTTCGTTTAACCCGAATTAAATTACTTTATCTTAATTACTTGACTTTTAGGTTCAATTTAAATTTTTGTGTAGTTAATTCTTTGTTATTTTCTGTACGAGTACTCCTACAGTCTTTTTATTATAAATATTAATAAAAATACACAAAACTGATTTTGTTTGTCTAATTAGACGAGAACGGTTGAATTTATTTTGATTTTTACATTTACCAATATCAATTTATAAATAGACATCGTATTATAATAGATTTTTTTGCAAGATTCGGCTTATTAACACTAGCATGTCGAGTCAAATAGTTATTTTTAGGTGGGAGGAACATGTAGTTCCTATTATTTATCTTCAAGTAGAATCTCATCACCACCTGCCAAAGCTTTTGTGGTCACAATGGCGACTTTCCCATTCTTTAGAGTTCTTGGAATAGCAGTGGGTTCCTCAGAGGACCGGATCAGAGAAATAAGAGGATAAATGCCAATAATTTTGGAATTGACGGTCACGTTATTACAAGCGAATGTCAAAATGTGATCAACCAACAGAGAGGCTACAAGATTCTTAAAATGTGGCTGATCAAAATAGCGAGCCTGGGAGAAGAAATTAGTCAACTGATCCAGTGCTTTGATGGCTGAAACTGCACCCCAGGTACAGACTGGGAGAGATTCGAAAGAAAAGCAGGATTTCAAATATAATATCTGATGATATGAATTAGAATCGTATGCTCCGGTCTGCTGGTTGAGCCACGGGTCAAGTGCTCCATTTGGTCTGTGGATCATTTTGATCCCTCTAGGGCGAACATAGATCTTAGGAGCTCCTTCTCGGACGATGGCTCGGAACGCCAGTAAAGCATTTGCGTTCATTCGAGTCGCATGGAAAAACGGTAAGCACGGGCATTCGTAACAGTGACCTTTGCTCCAGTCCGCCAACCTGCATTCCTCTGAACAATAACTCACCTGCAAATGAACAAACCAACATATTTTTGAATTCATCATCACCTGACCGATTTCACTTTTTCATATCTAAAAAACATTACTTACAAATACACAAGAATCACAAGGAATAGTTGCTTTAATCTCCTTGAAACATTTTGAACAGTGGCTCGTATTCCATTTGAGAGTATCCTTCAAAAGAGCAACAAACGGTTCTTCGACAATGACTGTTGATCCTGTCAAATAAATAAATACAATGAATTAATTCTAGTATTTTCCACTGGTCTAACCTTCAGCTGGTTTATACTTACCACAAGAAATATCCCATTCAGTCGTCAAATAACGTCCTTTGTTTGGACAGTTATTTAGTTGGAGACCTCCAAATCCTGCGGGAATCTTATGATTTGCACTCACAATGGCAAATGACCTTTCATCCAAGTCGAGCGGGTCAACATCAACACTCCCATGTTTTCGATCAGTCATCCATTCCAAACATTGTGTTTCCATGCAGTATAGACCTGCACGCTTTGATACAGGACACGAATGTTTGATAGCCAATCCAATTTCTCTTAAACAGATTTGAGCATCCTGAGGATTGAAGAATAACTCAGCTCGTCTTGCATAGATGAGCCCAAGCCCGTTGTTACAGTCATTCTTTGGACAATAGAGAGCGGCAAGGTTGTAACAGCGAAGAGCTACTTCATTGTCACCATCGACATGGTAATTTCGTCCCCTATCTTCCAGAACCTTAGCCATTTTAATGTCCTTCTGATAATCTGGAACAAGGCAGAACAAGGAATGAGATATGATTACTACTGTTTTTTCTCCTAAGAAATATTTACAAGTTTCAATCAACTTACAAGAGCTCACGTCAGTCACCGTATTCTCAAACATGGGCGATGGGAAAACCTCGTCCAAGATGTTTACTCGCTCCAAATGAGACGTTGCATCATACAACTTTTTCTTCATAACCTCATCTCCAACTACTTGTCTCATCATTGCATGAAAAGGGTCAGCATTCTTCAAAATCGTTGATTGACCAGCTACGATGTAATCAGCATAATCTCTGGAGAAGTCCCTAACCCCCATCCACTCTTCAAACTACAGGGACAGAAAATATGGTAATAATTAAAATTATACTAATGAACTACGTCTTATGACACTTATGCCTAGCTACACATCAATTCATTATTTCAATACTATTGACCGACCATAATTAATTCATGTAATAATAATTCTAAGTTTTCCACGTCCTTACCCGCTGCCACCATGTTCTAGAATACATTTTCCTAGATTTCAGAAAAACCGATAAGCAGAAGCACCAAGGTCAAGGTTCCAGAATATTTTTTAAATATTTCTTTTGTCGTCCTCGTCAGTCCTCCTCCTTCAAAAGCTGAGGTTCCTCTGCCCAAGCGCAAGCCCACGCAAAATCTGAATCAGGGTGGGAAACAAGACCGACCGGATTTCCTCAAACAATATTTGAATTATTTTTCGTGTATACTCAAAGAGTCAGCTTGCCCCTGTCTGTTCACTCTTGGAATAAACATTAAATTCTCAAAAAGCGTTTTAACAATAAAAACATACAATAATTTAGCATGGACTGAGGTTTAAGTGTTGTTTATGCAAAAACACACGTATTTATTTTTAATTTTTATCAACCATAGAAACCACATAGCTTTTTGCAATGCATGGAGACTGAATTTCATTCTTGTAAACTCATATGAGCACGAATTATGGTATTTAATTAACTGAATAGTGTACTGAAAATCCGGATCATTTGTTGACCTCAATATTCGCATTTACCCTTTGACCTGTGTTGGAAAATTTTGGTTTATTCCTGAGAAACCCACAGCAGGTGCACTGTTCAAAACAAAAGCCCGACCCAAAGAATTCATTTTAGAAAATAATGACTTCGTATTTTATGCTTGGACTTGTGATGGCTTACATTTCATCATTAGAACAATATGGGCCTTAATGACCCATTATTTGAGATTACACTGGCACGTAGAGGCGACTATCTGGTCTGCCCTCCCAAACTGGATACCTTTCCTTATTACAAGCATAAAACCATGGGAGGATTGCAATTTCTTTCATTTTATCTGCAATATCGGCTAAATTGGCAAGCCGTCCACGATCCTGCTTTGGCACAGAAGCAACATGGGATTCTAATTTCCTCAATCGATCAACAGCCGTAGTTCTTGATAACGTACGAATTTTCTTGAGTGACAATGGCCCTCCTTCTGTGGCTGTAATTTGTTTAATAAGTAAAAACGGAAGATAACCATCATGGGTCATGTGCATTCCACCCAGCAAGTAACTTGGTCCACGTCCGTGCGTTCTTGTTGGTATTTGTTCTGACCCGTCATTTGTTTTGAGTGTAATTGCGGCATGTAGTTTCCAAAATCCAGGGTCTCCCAGTGTATATTTATGATCTTTGACTGGATAGTCAGGGGAAAATGCGTAATTAATATTTCCAAATGGAAACCAAATCCCAAAATCGACTTCATCGCTTTTGAGCTCACAGAATTTGAGCAAATGGACCATATGCCGAGAAGGAATTTCGTCAGCGTCACCAAATCCTGGAAAATTCAAACAAATCATTGGATTTATTTTTTACATTTGAACATTTTCAAATTTTGTACCCAATAAATCCTCTCCGGAAAAAAACCGGCTAGCATTGTTCCATTCCAGAAATTTTCTCCACCTCAAAATTTCTTGTAATCCTTCCATGAGCCAAATATCTCCGTGAGAATCGTGATGATTCAGATTCACTTCTAGATTAGATTTGATTTCTTCACTCTCCGCATCATCAATCACAAAATGTGTGACTTTCCTTATAAATTTTGAGAATCTTGGCTGAAATTGAACTTTTTCCCACATGAGTGGCTTTGCCAATGCTGAGTTGTGTGCTCTCGTCGCTTCAATGATGAAAAATTGATCAACTACGTCGTACAATTCATTCAAATATATTTCCAGCACATCCACATCAAATCCAAATTGAATTATAACTCCAATTTTAATTCCATGTTGTGCTAATCTGCGATTTCCATTGAATGCTGTAGGATATTTTGAGCAATTAATATTTTGGGAAATCGGCAATGCTGGAGCCAGACACGTCGTATTTATTGGCACTCGTGGTTCCATTGCTACAAAATCCGAAAGTTGTAGAATCAATTTCTCTAGACCAAGATTCAATTCCGATGAATTTTTAGTTTGAACTATTTTCCATTCAAAATTCTCCAAAAACTTTGTGAATGTAGTTTTGTTGAGATTTTCATTTGCACTTGTACTTTTATGCTTATTTTTTAAATAGTCAGGAATAGTTTGACCTTTGACATTTGGAGTACGTACTTTTTCGGATTTCAATGAACTAAATTTTGAAACATGTTCTGCATGTGGGGGAATAACTGTGTAAATTGCAGGAATTCTATTAAACACCCAAATAAAGTAAANGCATGTGGGGGAATAACTGTGTAAATTGCAGGAATTCTATTAAACACCCAAATAAAGTAAAAACCGGTGCCAATGAAAGCTGCTACGATGATATAATTGCCTCCGGACATATTGAACACAAAACTTTATTTACAAGTAAAATCTGCTAAACAATAATAGCCGATTCTCAGTTTGGATAAAGTTAATGTCAATTTTAGCACGACTTGTCAAACTTTGAATCTTACAAGTGCATGGCTACGGAACTAATAAAACTGTAGAGGTATCTTCACGATGATCCCGTTTCTCTCACAGTACTTGAATTGTTGTGTGCAAATTACATGTACTCCTTTGTGCAATCAACCGAGTCCAGTGGTTCTTCCATGTATCCATTTTTATTCTCTATCCATGCATGCGTGCGTATCATGTCAACAACTCGTCTTCATTGAACAAGTAAAATGCATTGGATAAAGAAAAATATATGAGTAGAGTTAAATTTTGTCATGAGCGATGAGCCTCATTCAAGATCAGAAAATTATTCTTTACTTACTGTCTGAATCGACACTGAATTTTGAAGCGAATTTCCTCACATTTTTTATTTTTCTGGAAATATCAATCATCAAGATCTGATTTTGCCAAATAGATAAGGAATTGGATGCTGTTTTATGGCGAAAGAATAGGAAAAGTTTGGTCAAATAATCCATATCCTTCCTACCTAGCACAACACGTTAAGAAAACAACTAGGAATCAGAATGAACAAAGTATTAAGAAAATATAGCAATGGAAATTCAATGCTCCTAACAGTATAGTGCAGTATAGATGATGGACTTTTAATTTCCAGTTCTCTCGTGACACCTTTGCCCGAACTCTTCCGAAGTGAGAAAAGTTTTGTGATTATCTGATTTTTGCACATTGCTGCAGTGTGCAGTTTCAGTTCCAAGTACCTGGCTACAAGTCTTACCTCTTGAAACGGTGTAACATGTGGGAAAGAGGTTTGGTCTACTGCAGATTGCATTGCAGAGGGATGCACACAGTGAGAATAGGTTCAGTTCAGGTAAACGTAGAACAATGTCGATGAGTCATAGTAGCAGCAAAGCAATAGTGATAGAAGCAGTTGGTTTTTTAGCAAGCAAGACTCAGAATTCGCTAAAAACTAGTAGGCGTCATAAAACCTGCAGCTTGCTTGCACCAAGTGAAAGGCAAAAGCATAATGCATTGTGCTACCATTGTGGTACCACCTCATATCAGTCCACCAAGAAAATCCCAAATTATTATGTAAAAGTAAAAAACTCTCTCTTCTCTTCCTAAAGGAAACATGGTAGGAGTTAGGAATAGGAAATACTGTGGCAATGCAGCGAAGCCAATAACGATTGAATAAAGAAACTCTAACTATGTAGGACCTGACCATTGGTTCCTGTTATTGCCAATTTGCAAAACAATCATTTGCAATATAAATGACTCAAACAGTTAAATTGTACGTAACTAGAATACATTATTTCCTAATTGTTTCAAATAGAAAATATTTTGGGCCATCATAGTCTCATCTATAAATTTCAAAAACCAAATCATTTCATCAAGTGGGGATATTTTTGCATTGTTATTGCCAATTTGCAAAACAATCATTTGCAATATAAATGACTCAACAGTTAAATCGTACGTAACTAGAATACATTATTTCCTAATTGTTTCAAATAGAAAATATTTTGGGCCATCATGGTCTCATCTCAAAATTTCAAAAACCAAATCATTTCATCAAGTGGGGATATTTTTGCAATTCAGGTTCAGGTAGTATTTTACAATCATTGCTCAAATCTGTTATGCATAAAAAATGGTAGAATGGAGAGCAATAAAATATTTGGACAATGCAAATGCTCTTGTAATGTATTAGAGTGAAATGCTAGATTTGGCTTTACTATTCGTTCCAATATAAACATCCGATGTAGAAATCAGTCTCATTACAAGCTTAGAAGCAAAATATTATATTTTGGTTATGGTATCAAGGGATTCTTATAAAAATGAGAAAGTTCCAGTTCAAGTAGTCGTATACGATAATAAAATCACCACTGATTCTCTAGTTCAATAGGTAGTAGTATTGCTGCAATTGCACTTGCAATTTAAATTGGGTCAAATTCTGAGACACTGACTGTTTAAGAAATCAATATATGATAGCATCATAATTTTGAGTTAATTGACATTTAAAATCTAATATAATGCCGAAAATTTCACATTTTTATACATGAAAAATGCTAATTATCATACAAGTACACTTGTTGATTTGTATCCTTTCGTCTTGGTGCATGTAATTAGCAAATGCTCTTTAATATTTTCAAAACTTACTTTATATAAAGCTGAAATGATATGGCGCGTAAATTCAAAACTGACTAAACGTTTTTCGCGAATGTTTGGATGGGCGCTAACATATATAGAGTATTTGTGTGTAAATCTGCCTGCCTGCGCCCAAGCCTAGCTAGCTGCTCTAGCTGGGAAAAAAGAAGAAGGGGTTATAATATTTGAGCAGAGTTGAGTTGAATCCTTTTGGTTTTGGTTAGGTTTTTGGTGTTGGGCTCCAGAGTGAGAGCCGATCCCATCTTCTGCACATGAATCCCATGACTTGAGTAGTTGACTGGGTCTTGGTCTTTGGGTCTCAGCATCTCTCAGTCCCTTCCCCTCTACTACTCTCATCACAACAATTCACACCAAAAATATTAAAATTAATTTAACTCAAACTCCAGTCCCTTACCGTACGTACATACATCCCCAACTAATGGCAATTCTAAAAAGGACAAGGGCAAAATCAAAACATTAAAACTTTTCGCATCATTTATACTTTTTAAGGCCTGGCTGGGACAATACAGTACAGAAAAATTAAAAGTCTCAAGTTTAAGTGTGCAGTGTTGAAAAATAATGTAGTCCAGCTCCAGTTCGGCAGACAAAATTGCAAGTGACTTTTGCATCGTAGCATTAAATTCAGAGACTCAAAAATTGATCCAAGTAAAAGAAGCGAAAGGATATAAAACAGAAACTCTCAAATTGTGACTCTGGCTCCTGGACAAAATCTCCAGTTTTTATTTTATTCTTCTTATTCTGTTTTGGAATTTCTTGGATCAAATCATCAAGGAGGAAGAAGACGACAGAGCAGGCGTGGCTTAACGCCGGCAGCTACGGACTACGAACACGAGGCAGCTGATTAACTTTAACCGGATTTAAATTTAACTAACGGCACAACAATGGGTGAGTCTAAGATTTTATTTTATCGTGATATTACGAAAATATTGGACGTTTTGTTCATTCAGTGTTTATCAGCAGCGATATGGGATATGCGATATGATTCTAATTTATGCTGATAATGATAGACTAAATTAATGGAAGAAATGAAAGTGAAATCGAAATGAAAGTGCCCAGCCAGAACCGGGTATTAGGCTGATAGCCTAAGTTTTTTAGTTATACTTACTACTTCTGTTATGTATTTATTGTTGGTATCGATTTTTGTTAGTTTTGGCCATGGGGGGAGATACATACCAAGGAAAGAAACCTTGGCCCAGGCCCAGACCAATCCAGAGAACTAAACTCGTCATTCTACATCATTTATGTAGTATAATTTTATTTTACATCATGCATGTGGCATGTACTACAGCCCACTGCCATTTAGCATTGCGTTTTGGAATTCCGGTTTTGTCCATTCGTTCGTGCTGCAAGGCCAGGACAACTTTATTACAACATGGATTAAATTGAATTAAATTAAAACTATATTGCAATTTCCATTGAAGGAGCTAAGGTGAAGAGTCAAGAGTTGAGCACTTGAGTTTCTACACTATAATTCCAGTTAATTTATTGTAATCGTAAATACTACACTGCAAAGATCTAGTCTCCACTTGATCTTCAATTTTATTCATCAAGGAAAGAAGGTCACAGTCACAGCTGATGCTGATTGTTGTATTTTACTGTGTTTACATAAATTGGATTTTAACACGGACAAACGCTAATATGATTAGAATGAAAAGATTTTTCGTATTTGTAGAAATAGGATGATCCCATATGCCAGTTGCCAGTAAGCTTACCTATTTTTAGGTATTTTCATTTTCTTTAAAAGATAAGTAAGTTGTTTAGGATTATTATTAGCCACGCTATGAGTTTGTATTGTATGATAAATAATAGAGCTGCACTTACACTCTCACGCCTAGGTGGGTGTTCCAAGTATAAGTACTAGTATAGGATTCTTTTATTCAATCTCCAAAGGTCACCTTGGATTAGATTAAATAACCCGAGAAAATCAATTTTGGATGAAATGAAGATAAGATAAAGGTTAAGATCCATGATTCAGCTACAGCATAGTGAATTCATTAGCGCTTGCATAGAATGAAGAATAGACTCAAAACTTTGATGTTAGGTTTTGGAAATTAGGCTTGACTTGGCTTGGGTTGAATTGCCAATTAATACACTACCTTTGCCTACCTAATCAAAATCAAAGGAATAGTACGAACGTACGTACGTTAGTGTAATATTCCACAGCCGGAGCTTGAGACCAGACTACTGGGATTTTAATTTACTTCATCCTACCTTAACAACATCAAAGTCTCCAATTTAATTAAATAGTTTTTCATGAAGGATTTGGGTTGGATTAAAACCTTCCTAATTTTGCACGTCGTCAGTTGTCCGTCGTGTCGTTAAATTTGCACAATTTCCTCTTTGGTGTCGTCTCGTCTTGTATCATGCTGTGCAGGTAGTTTGTTGTCAATTAATTTTGTATTTGTTTGGTTAGGCCAGCCCATAATAATTACAAAATTTTAATTAATTTGAAATTGAATTCACTCATGTCGTCATGTCCTGTCCTCTGTCCTGTAATCTGCAATGTTTACATTCACGACATTTGTTTCCGCATATAATGAAAGTGCAATGCAATTATGCAATGCAAATCCAGTCAGTGCATTTGATAATAAAATTATTTAATTTTACTTTAGGTTTTGGTTGCACTTTTTGTGTCTGTCAAGTCATAATATACAAATGCCTGCCTGGGAAAGTTGTTGGGTGAGATGATAAAGTGTTAAAAATCTCGAGTGCCTGCATATTGGCTGACTTTCTAGCTGCTACTGTACTTGATTCCTTTGCCAAGTTTTCTAAAGTGCTGTGTACAGACGAATATTGAAATTCCTCATGCCAATATGGAAATGGAAAGAGCAACAGCAATGTGTAAAGTATAAATTAAAGGAAGAAGAGGCAGGAAATCCTAGGTGTGGCTTGCCTGCACTTTATACTTTACATAACATTTATCCTGCCTGCCTAGCCTAGGCATGAGCATTTCTAAAAAGTGCAAGTTGAGTTAGTTATTTAGTTTGGCCCCTCCTATGCCCACGTTCACGTTCTGATTGACCAGACTGGCACTGGCATCCATCATAACCACAGTACAATACATGTGCATATTATTATGTTAATTACCAGGTGAGGTACACTACACTAGTCAGATTCAGCTCAATATTTATGGATGAGAGTTGTAGTATATCCGGTCAGTGATTTTCTATATCTTTAAAGCTAAGCCGATGACTTGCAATTGCATTTGACTTTGGCAATGAAAGTAATTATGAAGGTGGTGTTCACCTGTCCTGTACTGTAATTAGTCCAAGTTTGACGAGTTCCTTTATTTTGATGTTTTGAATTTCAACCTTGACTGAGCTTGAGCAAAGGTGACGTTTAATTTCAATTCATAACTACTAATACCGGTTTGTTTCTACGTACGTACGTACTGCCTAATTGACAGTCCCGACCGCAACAGACGTTATAATTACAACTTTACTTCAGTTTTAATTACATAACGTATACAAGCTAATGTTAGGGATGAGGGATTCTTAATTAAAATTCTGTCAAACGTAAAATCCAATGTGGTTTTAAAAAACTAATCTGATAACACTATAGGCGCAATATTAGTCCAAGTTTGACGAGTTCCTTTATTTTGATGTTTTGAATTTCAACCTTGACTGAGCTTGAGCAAAGGTGACGTTTAATTTCAATTCATAACTACTAATACCGGTTTGTTTCAACCTACGTACGTACTGCCTAATTGACAGTCCTGACCGCAACAGACGTTATAATTACAACTTTACTCCAGTTTTAATTACATAACGTATACAAGCTAATGTTAGGGATGAGGGATTCTTAATTAAAATTCTGTCAAACGTAACATCCAATGTGGTTTTAAAAACTAATCTGATAACATTATAGGCGCAAAATTTAGGACAGATTAGAATTCGAGTGTCATGATGCTAAAAATTAATTATCAATTGTTAATAATGCAAAACTATTATATAAATGATGGTCTATCTCGATCTGAGAATGAAAGAACAAGACCTGTGCCAATATAACGGACCCAGACATTCGTGTCACACACAATGGCACAGCTGATTCAATCATGAATTTATTAAATGTTGCAAAGGCAGCGGATGCATAGGAATTATGGAACCGGTTTTTAAATCCAGTACAGGATTTCATGAGATTTTGATTTGCAAGCAGTACGACGTTACTGTTACTGCTACTAGCGATGCAATTATTCATAGATTCGTTTGTTTCAGCCAGTGCCGTGTGATAATCGTAGTACATGAATTCATTTATCTTGTGCCTGTGCTCTGCTCTGGAGAGAATGAATAGAAACCACCACCACATTCATGGAATTGGAATTGGGGCACTGGGTTGCTCGTTATCTCCAGATATCCCAACCGACGATCATTTGCTAATGCATTGGAGTAAATACGACCAATCTAACAAACAGACAGACAGACAGAACCACACAAAGTGCATAAAATAAGAAATAAATTTATTCCACCCAGATCCAGATCCAGCTGCTGTTGCTGCTAGTGCAAAATGCAATGGAAATATTAAATTATGATGATCATAACGGAGAAGAGATTATTTCTTCCAGTTCTGCTAAAGATTCTCAATCACATTCATAAAGTGTTTTGCCATGTACCGACCATACCATCGGATCTCTCGCCCTAGTTAAAATAATTCCTTCTTGATAAATTTGCTTGTCGCTAGAGAAAAAAATGCATTGGGAAGGCATGGGATTGGAATCATATTGATCCTTATGACATATTATGTCATGTCATGTAATGTGATAGGATGCCATACGATAGGGCACCGGCACGGGAGAAGAGGCTATATGAGATCCCATGGGCTGACTATGTTGGTTGTGAGATAAATATTTATTTCCTCTTCAATTCACACACAGACAGATGAGAGAATGAGGTGAGATCATCATCACTTATAGCGTTGGCTTGGCTCTACATGTCCAACTACTACTCCCCATGGACAGAGTCAAGTCAAGTCAAGTCAAGTCAACTTACTGCCATTATTTTCTGCACAATTTGAAATGAAGTTCTTCTCTCCCACTGTTCCTATCCTGCGCATTTAGGGATTATCTTAAGGATTTTGGGTTATCACATCACGTCTCATAATATTATGTTATAGTTATGTTTATGTCGGTCATTGGCCGGCCTTCTCGCCCTGCCTTCGTTGACCCGTCGTCGACGTCGTCGTCCTTACAAATTAAACTCATTTCAGTCCATTGCTTCAAAATTACTCTAAATGAAATTGGATGGATGGATTTGGGATTTTGTTTTTATCCTCACTAGTTGGAATTTGTGACTTTGTGGCTGAAACTCGGACAAACCGTTATGTAACACCATAGGCTTAAAGCCCAAGGCTTGCCGCTTGCCTTGTCGGACCGACCAGATGGATTATGGACAATTTCCGGTTCCTGTCCTATTTTGTCCGGAAGTTTGAATTGCTGTGCTTGTGCAGCGCAGTGCATTGCGATACCGTTCCTTACCTGCCCTACTTACTCAAATGTTGCGGAACGGTGGAAGGTGCATACAATTTATGAGTCAAATATTGGAGTACATTGTTTCCATTTCTGTTTTAGTTGCATTGCAATTGCATATTTCATATTACTGCATTCAGATCTGAGCTAGGTTAGGCTTAAGTTTTTGGTATGAATATGAAAGTGCATTATGTACGTACGTGTACGTGATATGTTTAATTTCTAAGGGTACGGTACGGGTGCATTGCACTGGGACTACAATGAATTCACTGTTACTGCACTACTGTATGCATTTTGATGGCGAATTGGAAAAGGAAATAGGCGTGTGGCTAACTTTACTCTTGCTGTTGCGCTGCTCCAAGAAAAAAGCCTGTTTTGGCTTATTTTGCAGCGTTAGTTATCACTATGCCAAAGCATTGTTGTGCAAAATTCTCGTGAGTGTGCAAGTGCATACATGCATGCAATTCATCGTTTTAAGCCATTTTTACTTTACTTCATTTTTTATTCATTTGGCAGCAAATGGCAATCTTAAGCACTCAAGTCGGGTTTTTGCAATTGGCGGTTTTTTTGTGTGTGCCCAGTTTGATTCCGGGTCAAGATATCCGGACTTGCCAGCCTGCGTGCATTGATGCAATTTTCGGACTCTTCACTGCAGTAGTAGTAGTCAGGCCATAAGTCCACTTGAATCAAACTTGTTTCTTTCATCATTACATAACATTGCAATTTTCTAAGTA
>WJEZ01001007.1:0-20714 GCA_009869925.1 Thalassaphorura encarpata | reverse complement strand
CTGATCACAATTACTCTCCGTATATTTGCATGGATTCAGTCAAAAAGTTATGAAGTGGACAAAGATGACAATGAAATTGTCACAGATTCTTGGATTTGGGCCATTGGCACCGCATGTCAACAAGGTACGCCAAAAAATTTCAAATTTTGTGGCGACAACGTTTAATTTGTTTGTATTCTCAATTTACCCCAGGCTGGTACATTCAACCCGTGAGCTTATCAATTCGGATAACCTTTGCCCTTGGTCATCTCACAGGTCTTGTATGTTTTGCCGCATATTCTGCTTCAATCGTTTCGTTCTTATCATTGCGTGCAGTGCCCATGAAATCATTTACAGATATTCTTGAAAATTCTTTCCGTGTATTTGCAAATGAGAATACAACACCGATTGCTTATATATTACCAGAGCTAAAACAACAAAGAAATTTTCCACAAGAGGTTTTAATCCACGAGCAAGAATCAATCCCAAAAATCATGCATTCAAAATCGGCCGTTGTAGCATACATGGATGTTTTTAGCATTGAAGCAAAATTGCTAAATTTTACTGACCGTACAATTTGCGAAACGATTGATTCAGTTCGGATTAATTGGGTCACACTTCAAAGTGGAATGATTGTGAGGAAAGGCTCCCCGTTCCGGGAATTTTTTAATTATCAGTAAGTAAAATTTACAAATACTTTCTTGCGCCTACTAATTAGGATTCATGATTTTCAGAATTATGCTTATGTTGGAAGGAGGATTGAATCACAGGTATTTGTCCATGTACAATCGAGATACAGAAACGAGTTGTCTCAAATTTACTACTGGGCATAAACAAGCACTTGGAATTTTGGACGTGCTTACTGCTGGTATAATTTTATTTGTCGGATATGTGTTAAGCTTCATCATTTTCCTTTTGGAATTATTCATTGCCAGTAAGAATCGGTCACTACATAGTGTAAACATGTGAGCTATTAGCATAAATAAACCTTTGACTAAACATAGTATGCTTATGGCATTTTTGTTTGAAAAATTCATGCTGCCCAGCTGTAGTAAAAATTGTTTTTTTTTGGTAGCGAATTCATTTCCACATGGATTTCGAGCTGAACCTCATTCTTCTTATTGGAATTACGTCTTCCTTTGCAATTGTAATTGTAGTTTTCCGTCTAACATTGAGTCCATTCGAACTGAGGTTATGTATTAATGATATTGTGAATTAATTTGCTGAAAAACGGTTGTCTCATACCCAAAGGGTGGTGCTCATTCAGCAAAGAGTGCTGTGGATACAATGGGAATTTGAAATTCAATGTCGAAGCATCTTGTTAAAAATACCACTTCATGATGTAGTCATAATTTGCTAGAGACGAAATCGGTGTCAAGGTTTATTTAATTTGTCAGCCGGGCCAGTCACCTTTTTACAGAAATGTTTGTATCCCATTGTAGCCTAGCTTGGGTATAGTCATATGTTTTAAGAATCCTGCGTGCTTAGCTTAGCGACACTAATGAATCATATTCGAGATTATTTTTAAATTCGACGAAATTTGCTTCCCACATTGCGTTGATCGGATTCACTTATTTTTACCCTTGCATACTTTCGCATCTATTTAATGAAATTTTCTTCCAAAATAAAGGAAAACTTAATTTTTCCATATATGNGACGAAATTTGCTTCCCACATTGCGTTGATCGGATTCACTTATTTTTACCCTTGCATACTTTCGCATCTATTTAATGAAATTTTCTTCCAAAATAAAGGAAAACTTAATTTTTCCATATATGCTATTTGCTCAGAATGTGTAAAATGACACACAATTATGTATTCCATTGGGAAACATGGAATGAAATATTTCATCATCGCAACTGATCAGTCGTAATCCGTAAAATTAATTTGATTTATTGGATGGAAGCGACAACAATTCAGTAATATTATATAACTTAACTAATTAGCTATGTTAACAAATATAATGTGGTACATATGTTCGTTCGCAAAAAATGAATGGAGAAAAAATGAATTCACTATACAAAAACTAAGCGCTAAAATGAACTCTCTAGGTTTTTAGTTTAGTTGTCTAATCTGATCATAAAATTCAAAGAGACATAAAATACTTAATTAGAAGTTTAAATACAAATAAGATACTTAAACATTTGTCAACCTACTGGAGATAGGCAAAAAATAGGTGTTGATGCTGATCAGACTGAAAATCAATGGTATCTTGGACATGAGGTCCTTGACTATTCTGAGGATTACGACCATTAGAATCGACCTCAAGCCCTTCAAGATTCTCTAGCGGTGCTGGCTCAAGGCTGGTTAGTGTAACTAAATCTGTGGGTAGAGGATGAATAGAGACTGGAATTAGATTCGTTTGCTGAGAATCACTGAAAGATGTCAATGGCATATTATTCTCATCTCCGCGGTTATTAGCTGGCTGACCAGCTAATGTGTTCTTTATAACCGTCTATCTGTACGCACTCTAAATCTCGCAATTCTTCATTAAATCGCAAATCTCTTCGTATTTGAGCGTTTCAACCCTTGGCTTCCCCGGTGTGCTCTGGGCGTCTCGCTATGTACGGGGGATGGATCAGGCGCCTAGCTATATAAATCGAATCAAATGGAAGCGGATATAAACTGAATATTGTCAAAGCGACCATGTTTCTGGGGTAGCAAAATAACAATCTCGTTTCACAACCGATACTCCAAAATGGTGCTGCTTAATTTCGGCTTGTCATCGCATCTCCTCCCAGAGTTTTTAATCAATTTTTAAAAACTCTACGCCAATTGACAGATATCGATCTGCAGATGTGCAATAAGGTTTTAGTTTTTTGAAAATTTATCAGTAATGTTGGATAGTGACAAGGAAAATAAAAAATTGACAAAATTATCCCGACGCTTCACGATAGATCCTCTTACATTAGAATGCTATTCCAACGGCAGTCATCTAACTAATATATTTGAAGCAGATGCATCTAACTATTGACAAATTTGTTCCTGCGCTTATATATCTGTTTTAATAATAATCACGACATTTCAACTACCTAGAGTTACTTCCCATCAACCACCGTTGACTATTTAACTGAATCAATAAACCGTAGTAACGGTGAAATGGAGCTGGCTGAAGCTACGTACTATAAAGAACCTTAATTTTTCCAGGAACTTCTCCCCAAACTGACTTGAGGAAAACAATCATAAGGAAAAGTCATAAGTTTTTTAATTCCTCTGTGTCATTTTTAGCAATATGCTCTCACTATTCAAAGTATTTTAAAGGAGATGGTATAATAAGCAGATGAGACGAGTTATGAATTTGCTAAATTTATTCAATTCATTATCAGCGTGTATTTCTGTCTATTACTCAAGGAGAATCACAACATAAACTATTATTAAGGCAGTCCAGAACTAACCACAAATTATCGTGTATACGTGATAAACTTTGTATACAAAAATATGGTTTTGATTTGCTGTCACTATTACTAACGATATTTTACATTAAATTTAGTTACTGAGGTAATTGTGATGGAGGAAATAATTTCAAAAACACCTAGTAAAGAATCAACGATTTATTTAATGGTAAGTACTGGTACCAATTATGAAAGAGTCAAAAGAATTGATGATTGAATAATTATCTATTTTCATGTAATGGAATAATAGTAGGAAAACACTAATTTAAACAATTCTAATTTCTAAACAATCAAACAGAAGTGCTGAAGGCCACAATGTAATAAGTCTTATGAAGGTCACTACTCACTCACCAAATAGAGTGGTTCCTAGATAAAAGATTAGTCTAGCATATTAGTAGTTTTCTTCATCAGATGAGCGGAAATACACCCTTGGGGCAAAACGGTCACTTCCTTTAGGGAAACGTTGCAGTTTTTGATTCTCTCGGCGTTGTACTCTATTCAAAAGCATTTTGACTTTTTTGACCAAAATGAAGATGACTGTTAGAACAATTCCGATGCCACTTGTCCCCGCGATTGTCACTCCAATAACGGTGTAGTTTAATTCTTCGCCAGTTTGAGTGGGAAATTGATCCGATTGTTTTGGCAGCATTCTTCCTTCAAGAGTATGGACCATTTTGACTTCATTGTTATCTTCAGTCTTCAAAAGTTCATGGAATCCAGCTCCAACTCCAGCCAATACCGCTCCGGTAATGGCAACACCTGCTCCTTTCTTCGCATAATCCTTAGCCTTTGATGCAAGTTTCCCCCCCCCCCCACTTGTTGTATTTGATTTTGGTTGCGGCATCCGTGATAACAAGGGCCAGAAAAAGAATTATGGCCTGAAAATAAAGTTTGTTTGTAACTTGTAACTTAACTTTGTAACTGAAAATTAGTTACACAATGACGAATCTGAAATTGTGGTTTGAATTTTAAAATACTTACATTTTGAGTGAGATTTTGAGGAATATTTGCAAAATGAGTAACCAGAGTTTTAACTTACTTTTCGACAGCTATAACTTGAATGTTGAGAAAGGCCACGATATTTTTGAATTCTTGCCTCATGATATCTTTTTTTGGTAGCGTCTACTTCTGCGACCCTAACGTGATTGCCACACAATGAATACGTTAGTCCGTTAGTCATACTCTACAATTGTTTTTGTCTACATTAGGATTGGGAAAACAGAAGTGTTTAATTATAGGCTAGCTATTACACTCTGAGTACAGAGTCAGCTGTCAGCTTAATTGATTAAATAAAGAAAAGCTCCAACCATAAACTTTTTACACTTTAACCCAAAACATTTAACTATAAAATTACTTAAGTGATCATAATTTCTTACCTATTCATTGTGGTGAACTGAAGCAAGCAACATAGTACTCATTTTGTGGCACACATAATTGTTTCCGAGAATTATGAATTAATAAATGAACAATACCAAGTTTGGAGTGATTAAGCATTGTTGACTGAGTTTGTTAGTAGTTCTTCTCTTGGCTAAAATGGAGAATCGTGCAGATTTGAAGGTATGGTTCGCGTTGGGCAAAAACATAATAAAGGTAGCTACAGCATTTTGTGAGATTAGTAAAGGCGACAGAAGACGGCTCGCTAGTACTAATTGGAAAAATCCGAACTCCATTTGGGGAGACGTATCTAAACAGCTTTTCCAAACAAATACAGAACGTGACCGATTCTGGCTCCATAATATATGGAAAGATGACATTCGCAATGTTCAGGTTTGCAAATTACTTTGAAATAATTTCTAAATTGACCTTGTACAGTTTTTAGCGTCTAAAATATAACGCTACTTTTTAAGTACATGCATTGAGACAAGAGATCACGAGCATGAGGAATAGTATTTTCCCAAAATTAGTCAAGTAGAATCATTAAATTTTTTAGCGATATTTTCGTATATTGGCTAAAGGGCTTATCATGTTTCATTTGTTTTTAGTAGGTTAGTTTTTCCTAAATCTTTGTTCGAATTTGAGCTATTTATGAACGCTTTATAAATCTAGTGAATTATTAAGGAGTTTAGCTCAAAAGTGGACTCTAATTGTCACAAAAATATTTACCCGCCGATTAAATTCACTTAAGCCTTTTCTCATTAGTCCACTTTTGCTTTACACATAGTAGTCCAAACATTACTTGCTGTACTTTGATGCTTCCAATGCAAGTAAAGTCAGTGGTTCACAAAAATATTTACCCTCCGATTAAATTCACTTAAGCCTTTTCTCATTAGTCCACTTTTGCTTTACACATAGTAGTCCAAACATTACTTGCTGTACTTTGATGCTTCCAATGCAAGTAAAGTCAGTGGATAAGACGACCCACCACGGTATAGCCCTTTCAAGAATAGCAGCAAACGATTAAAGCCACGCCCTTTAGCATTGCGTAGCGCATCCCGCGCTAAATTCCCTTTAAAAAAACTTGTCTACATAAACTGTCCTAAACTATTCAGCAAGACTTACAATTTTAATTTAATTTTAATTTTTATACATCCATAGAGCGAATTTGCCAATATCTCGAGGCCAAAGCCAGTAGCTCACTCAACTCCTTCAAAGGAAGTCAGGACAGAAATATACTGCTTCTGTCTGAAGAAATATCGTGAGAACAACGATCCTAATTACATTGCGTGCGACAGTTGCGAAAGGTGGTTCCATTGCATTTGCCTTGACGTTGCTTACACACCGTCGGACTCCAAACTCTTTGAATGCCCGATTTGGCGTAGAGAGAATATCATTCCTCCACTGCTTGACTTGACTAAGGAGATAATCCGTTTACTCTGCGTCAAGCCATCGCTGAATGTGTTTGGTCGACCGAAATAGTGTGAATCGTGGTGGGACCCCACTAACCGAAGATGGAACCGGTACCGGGGGCTGTGAGCCCAGAAATTTGAATGGCAGAAAGCCTGTGATGAATGATGTTAATGCTCTTTGGGAAAAACCTGTATTGAGCGAAAAAGGTCTGATCAACCTCATGAGCCGGAAAAACAAGAGGGTCAAATCCGGACAGATGTGTAGTGCATCCGGAGGCAGCACATCGACTATGGTGGGCAAGGAACCACATAGTCAGCTCTGCGAAGACAGAAGCTATTTTGGTGATCCAAGGAGGAAACCTGGCACCACAGAGATTTGGTAACCCAGATGGGAAGTGAAAAAGATAATATTGATGATACTGTTGGTAAGAGAATTTTTGTACCATTTATTCCGCGCAAAATGCGAGATAATATTTAGTTTGAATTTCTTGATACCCCACAAGCAGGACATATGGGGGTAAAAAAGACAAAAGATAGAATAAAAAGCCGAATGTTTTGGCCTGGCATAGAGAGGAGGAGATAAAGACAGCGCAGTATGTAAAAACCTGTCAAGTATGTCAGAAGGTGAGATATGAGAATCAAAAACCCGCAAGGTTAATGAAAACTTATGAGCCAGCGCGTATTATTTTTGAAGTTTTGGCAATCGATTTAATGGAACCACTCCCAGTTAGTTCAGGTGGCCGTAGAAATCAGTATTTGTTTGTTGTGGTAGACGAGTTGTCCAAATGGGTAGAATTGTTTACCTTAAGAACCGCCACCGCGCGTAGAATTATTGAATGTCTTGAGAACGAGGTATTTTGTCGTTTTGGAAGTCCCAAAATAATTATTTCAGATCATGGCTCACAGTTCATTTCAAAATTGGTAAAAAAACTTTGCATGGAATGGAACATAACGCATAAACTTATTAGTATTTATCATCCAGAGATTGGCTGAGCGCGTCAATAAGAATTTAATCAATCAATAAGAAAAGAAATGATTTCTTTTTATGTTAATATGATAATATGTTATGTTTTTATGTTAACCATAGCACATGGGATCTCCACTTACAAAAATTTGCATTGGCGTTGAGGTCAGTTTTGAATGGCTCGACAAAAGCGAGTCCGGCAAGGTTAAACTTAGGGCGCGAAATTATGCTACCATTTGTTAGGGCGCTTCAAAGTACAGAAACAGGCGCGAGCGCGTCAGAATTAGCAGTAGAAATTCCAGAGCAATTAAAAGCTAACTTTTGTGCGAGAAAACATGAAAAGAGCAGGCAGTCAATAAGACGTTGACAATTTGACGTTGGTCAACTGGTATTGGTAAGAAATCCAGTGATTTCTAGTAAAATTGATGGTATTGCGAAGAAATTGGCTCCAAAATTTACATTATTAGCTTAAATTAGTTCAAACCTTTAATTTAATTATCCAAAATGAATGTGTGATCGAGAGATATAAGCTAAAGAATAAATCCCGATTTGGTTTGTATTTAGTTTGAGTTCAATGAACAATTATTTGAAGTAAAAGGAGGGTTAATGCATCTGCCTCAGGCTGCCTAGGCCTGGAGCAACTCTTGGCGTGTAAGAAAGGCAAGGACTCTCTAGACTTGGTGTGTTGGGACTCAAAGGACAACATTTAAAGGGCTAAAGATAAAAGAAAAGAAAAATTATGAAGACTGACAGCTTAGGGAGAAGGAATTGAAAAACACCCCAAATCTGACAATGGAGGTTCCACCGTTTAGCTCGTTTTCATATTAACCCTAGCTTCTAATAATATAACGTGTAAGGCCGTTTTATTCACTCATTTTTCTGAATATATGACAACAGTATATATCGAACCAAAATTTTCCTTCGCCTTTCTCAACGAATTCCTCTCTAGAAAACCCTATCACCCGTCTTTTGCATGACTCATTTCATTTGCGCGTTATCTCACCCATTATAGTCAACATTTTAACCTTTGACCTGCCGAGATTTACAGTTATTACTGAGAAAACAAAAATTACTATTACCCGTGACGCCACTGCGTTCCCCGCAATCCTTACATCCAAACTTTTAAATGAAAATACGAACATTTATGAATATAAAATAAACTTATGACACTACTCCTACACCAAAAGACACAAAAAACACAAGAAAAGAAAAAGACCACTTGAAATGCAATCAAACTCAGAAATAGAACACTTCTGCCTGAACCGCTTCCCTCACCTTCTTCCAAATGTTATGTCTCATATCAAACAAATGTACTTGACTGGTTCTCTTAGTACTTCTTTTCAGGATAATTCCATTTTAGTCCAGATATACACGCTCCAGACACCAGTTAGCCACGGCATGAATGAAGCGACCGAAAACAAGCTCGGTATTACATTATATTTTCATATTTTTTGTAAATTTCCTTACTGTCTAATGGACAAAGTAAAGGAGATTACTCGCATTCTTACCATCATACTACCATCTCTCTTGGAAATGATAGATGACGATTTACTGCTACAGATACATTCAACACCCGAAGACATTTATTACTATACTTAACATGGCGTTGTCAAATTTTAAAATCCTCTACATTTTCTCATGAATTTTAAATCGCACTCGGTGAATACACATTTAAAGTAGCATATGATAAATCTCACTAAGATGAATCTTCGAACCCTCAAGGCCAGACTTCTAGCTAACGTAACTGTAAATACGCTACGCATGTTCCAACCGTATATGTGGACCTTAGTTGACCGTTTAGAACACAGTCAAATATTATTTTGCAACACTATAATTCATCACTCGATTTTGATAGCGCATAAGAGATGTAATAATAGGAAAGCAGATTTGGGAAATACCATCACATTCAATACTAAATCCAAATCCAAATATTCTATCATCATTAAAGAAACCACTTATGATTTTGAATATTTTCATTACCAGTCTTATCACGCCTTTAATAAAACATTGAACCGTGCTGCACCATTAAAAACCTTTCAAAAAATACGGGAAGCACCCAAATAAATAAATGGATCCTTACTTTCAATTATTTCCGGTTTTTAAATATTCATATTAAACTTATATTACAACAGATGACACTCCTCATTACTATCCTTGATGCATCCACCTGTATATTCGCATTAAAACGAACACCTCTTTTGTGCGTACGGCATAGGCATCCTTAAGCAGAACACAGTAAAATCAGAATACGCTTTAGTTGACCAAGGACTCACCTACGACTTCGAGTATTATACTTAATCAATAGAGCTCCCACCTTATGTATTAGCAAAACTTTTTTATGATCATCTTTTTTAGTCACCACGACAAATAGATCTTACCTCTTCTACCCACTCTCCTACACTTCTTCAAAATCCAAGCCGACCATAAAACCCTTTCCTACCATTCCATCATCCTTGGAGGAACCCATGTACGTGTCATAGCCATTCCAGATGACAACACAGAATCATATACCTTCTACATTACCTTTTTATCTCAGAACCTCATAAAATCTACTTGGTCTATTAATAATCACTTTTACAGGTGCGAAGCTAATTTTCCCAATTATACCCAGCTGCCGCCGTACCAGGCCAACGCAAACTCTACAACCCGCTGCTCTGGTTGAATTTCCCATATTTAATAATCTCTCCCATGCAATGGACGATCAAAAACCCTTCCAAAAACTAGTAAGAGAGAAATGTTACTCTACCAATTGGCACAAAACCGACATCGTGATCTCTTCTTTTAAAAATGAATTTTACTTTCTAAGCAAAATTTATTTTCTCAGAAAATGACGTCATTACAAAGACAATAAACCATCTGGTTAAATTTTAATTTTAACACCTAGCTCTTTGGTAGGCTTGCGACAGAATTTAAAAATTTTTAAATTTTAAATGAAGCAATTTCTTCAAATCTTTCGAGCCCGTTTTGAGATGGGACATATTTGTGTACGGATGGGTTTTTCTTTCCTGGGGGTGGAAATTCTAGGTCAAATGAATAGTTGTGTTTCATCTGCGGCCGCGCTGAATGTTTATGCAGAAAATTTGGTATGTTGATTATTATGTGCTTTTTTTACTATTCTCTTATTCACCTAAATATTATAATTCAACAATATTTAAATTGCGTAAATGAAACCTGATAATGGTGGAGAGTTAAACCGTCAATGTCAAAGATGACTCCACCAAACGACTGAACTTTCAATCCAACAGCACTGGAAATGGTCACGTCGCAGTAAAAAAGCAATTCAAACTTAAAATGAAATTATAGAATAAATTTAAATACCTACAAGTTTCTTCCTCTTCATGTATGTGTGATTCTTCTTAATTTTTACTTACAAGATGTTCCATAATTTGTTTTGTATATTTGGACGTAGCTCTTAGCCTTAACCATGGGCAGTAGTAGAATGAAATTGTTGTTCTAGGTTTGTCTAGCATAGTTTCACTTAGAAAAAAATCGTACGCCCCAAAAATTTAAAAAAATGCCAAAGAAGTTAAATATTAAAAACAAAAAGTGCTTTTTGAAGTTTGCAGAGCATTTTTTTCGTTGAAGATGATTACCAAGGAAGTGAAATACACCGGAATTGAAACTGTTGCCTTAATTTATATGTACTTCTATGCTCTAAAAGAACAATGCCAGACGATTCTGGAACAATAAATTTTATTCTGCTACCGAAATGGTTAAGAATTAAGAGCTATTTCCAAGTGTACAAAAAAAATGTGGAACATCCTGTATTCAAGAAATCTAGTCTTTAACAGTAAGGTTTTATTGTGCACGAGGATGTTATTAATTTTCGATACGCCAATATCCTTCTTCAAATTTTAAACTAAACATGACTTGATGATTGAAGTCCACCATACGTATATTATTAAAATGATATCTTCATTGAGAGGACCAATATTTACGGAATCATAAGAGTTTGATATTTTCTTGCTTTATATTTACTCACAATGTTGTATGTCCAGAACTGCCTTACTCGTATTAACAACGTATATTTTATATAACCGCCACACAAATCAAAAGTAAAATCAAGTTCAATCGATTACTTATACAATGCAACTGCAATTCATAGAAAATATAATTACATTTTCTTTTTGAATGCTAACGTTAAAATTATTAGGTTGGAGCCGGAACTGAGGATCTTTTGTCCTTTTATGAACGATTTGGTTTACAAACTGTTTGTTAGAGGGCTTCGTTTCTCACCTTAACGACTCTGCACTCAATATTGAACACTGACTATAACAAGCAATTACAAGAGCTGTTTGTGAAACCTACTGATGAAATTCGTCGATCTTCTAGGTTGCAAAATTTAAAGACTCATAGGGTTAGCCCTTTTTTTAAAACATGTTTCAGACATCAAGCAATAATTTTGTTCAATTCACTTGCTCCTAAATTGATATATATATATAGGTGGATTCACATTTCAGAGAAGGATTAAAGGCTTGGCTTACAAACAATCGTCTTAAGGAGTACATTTTCTTTTGAATTAATTTGTTTTGCTTTAATTGGTTTTTCATGGCTTATTGATCTCTCATTTTTAATGGATATTTTATTATTTTCTATTATTTTAATTACTTGTTATTCAATTGTAATCAAACACGGTCCGTTTATTTATAACAGTTAACACTGACAACTTGACCGAATAGAAAAAGCTATTATCTACCTATCTATCTATAGTAAATCTTCGTCCAGGTTCCAGTATGGCAAGGACATCAGGCTTCATTGTAAAGTCTGTAAAATCTCAAATAAAGTATTAAATTAAACAGCAAATGAGTCAAAATAGGTCACGTTTTTCTTCTTTACAATGTCACCGCTAATATGATATAGGATAAACATCTTCCTTCAAAAAATATCAAAGAATCTAGGTTTCAAATTGTTCTTAACTAATTTCTGAACTTTTTATCTCGTACTTTCTGAGGCAGTTAAACAAATACGAATTCTCAATTTTTATATTCATTTGAGGCAATTTCAAAATGAACTCCTTAATTCAAGTTTCAAGTCAAAATTTAATAAAAAGCATGAAATGACATTACAGACATTACCGTCAATCGACGATCAGATCAACAGTTTCGTTCGAAATGGCAGTAATAGACTTGTCCTGCTTCCTTCATTACATATAATACCCGAATCTACAATCTACAGAATTTTTCAGCTACTGACAAGAACCTTTTCATGCGTAGAGGGTGTGATGTTATAGAAATTGCCAAAAGACATAATCTCACATTGACAAATTTTAGCTTTGATTTCCTAAAGGAGACTCCATCTGCTGGATTTATTGATAGATTTCATGTAAACGAAAACTTGCTCAAAATGTTTGAGAATCTAGAGATATAAGATGATGATATGAAACCTTTTCGTTTGTTAATTATTTTAGATAAGAATTTAATTGATCAAACAAGAGGACTGTTTACTGCCATGGATTCCTTTACTTGGCTTTTCTATCTGTTTCTATTGTGTTTGGTCATTTTATGTTTATTTTCTATTGGATCGTATCGTCCATTTCGTTTAAACGATTGCATTCGTGATTTTATTTAAACCAAGGAATCCCTGTCCATACAACTACTAATACATGTATTAAAGTACAATGTAGTTTTTACTACGGATATCGCGTTCAATTGTGATTTCAAATGGCTATGGGAGTTTGATTTCATCTCTCATGACTCAGCCAGTGCCTTCTCCGTATTCAACAACAATGAATGAAATAGTGCATTGGCCAGACTACACCATTGCAAGTTTCTCGGCTATTTTCTAATCTGAAAAGGATGAATCGCCAGAATGGATACCTGTAATTAAAATTTTATTAAATGAGCCAAGTTGTAAACCCTGTCTAAATATTTTGCCTAGGATACTTTATCTACATGACAGCATGTTCTTCCATACATAATTTACAAATAATGTGCTTAAGGACACAAAAGTCGAAAGTCGGAACAATCAGTTTAAACATTTATCGAAAAACTTTGATTTAATTGAATATGGACGGTGGGTAACTTTTAAAGATGGATGAATAATATTTTTGGACATTACAAGTTTATTGTAAATTCTGGGAAAATCCTTGAATTTACTAACTTTGTTGTAAAAGTCACATCAAATAATTACGTATATGAAGTATTTAAGCCAACACTTACAGCCTTGGATGAGTCTGGGATTTCAAACTAATGGTTAAACCTGTGTGGGAAAGAATATCAACGCAAATTAATTTTGTCAATGACTTCAAGGACATAGGCAATAGTTTGCTAGATGCTCCAATTTTAACACCTATTATTTCCAATTTAACAGAACCACCGCCTAGACCTCGTCCACTTAAAAAAATTGATCAAAATCCCATTGACAGTTTTCTCTATATTCTTTGGATTTACCTGCCTTGTCTTACAATTAGAATTAGTCAACTCAAATTCTTTTATCTTATTTCAAATTATGCAGAGTGTTTAGAAATCCGTTCATATGTTTTGTCCTACTCTGCTCAAGACTTTGGGCCAAGAATTTGCAAAATATTCAGCCATTTCAAGAACGTACTGAATGATGGAGGATTTCTGGTGTAGAACGAGATAATTTATAAAATTTTTCCAGCGTGAATCGATAATTTAGATGATTATTTATGAAGAATTTAAAAATGGAAAAAAGGAACTGGAAGGATATTCAAATTTTACTTCATAAGTCTTGCTAAGAATATCTAAAAACCTTAGTAGCTAATATTTACAGATGCTTAGCGGAAATCATGAATGATTTTAATTGTAATATGACAAATGACAAATGATTTATTGAGTTCATAAAGGCCGTAGCTTATAACCCATTATAAATTTGTAATCAATTTTAATTGTAATATGAAAGAAAGTAAAATAATTGACGTCAAAATTCAACGTCTTTTTTCAATACATTCAAACAGGTTTAAAAATTATTTGGTTTGTGGTTCTACAGTTCTAATTTCTATTTTTCCAAATATTTTAGTTGAGGATACGTAAGAGGTAGAGACAATACTATGAAATAAGCATTTGGAAACAAATTTACATATTTACTTGGCCCACGAATTGTACATTGAACGCCGACAAGACTTCTAGTTGAAATTTCGGAACGATCTTCTCTTAAAAATGACGTTTTTTTAATCCATATCCCATGTAGAAATAATACTGAAATATCCAACGTTTCAATTTATGGATTTTATTCAATTGAAAATAAATCCTTTGTTCGTAAATTTGGATTCAAAATTATCAAATCTGATCATACATGGCGCAATTTCGGAAAAAAAATTTCAAGGAAGATTTTTGACGGAGTGCAAATTAGTCCGACAGCAGCGGCCAGTTTTATTTGAAAAAATATGCTAATTATATAATTATTGTGGAATGATTACGATTATGCACAAGAATGCGAGCATATTGAAATACCACGGTTAAATTTAAGAGTGGAACTTCCTTGCTTCGTTATTGGTTCTTACGTGATGGGCTCAATTTTTCGTAATTTGTTTAATTTATTGATTAACTTATAAATTAATTTATTCTATATTTAATATCCGAGAATTTGCAGTTCCAGGCTCTTGCACTACTGAGGATGCAAACACAGTATAAATAAATCCTTGACTTGACTTATGGATTCTTATGACATTTTTATTCAACAAATTTATTCTGTGCAAATATTTTTCTGTGCAGAATATGGAAATTGATATTGACAAGGTGAGGAACTTATGAATTTGTTGAAGAGCCAGGAACATCCAATGCTGGGTTTCTCAAGTAAAAGTTTGAAGGCATGAGCTTAAATCCCACAGACCTGCAAAATTAGTAAAACAAAAATGACCAAACGATAAAATAATGATAAATATGAGTCTAGACAAGGATTTGATAATTTACATTTGACTCATGATAGGGAAATCCTCAACTTTTGGAATATGAACAGAATTCAAAGTGTGCCAAACGACGATATCTTGACATTCAACGACTGCACTCAGATTCTTTTCAACCCTTTCAGCCAATCCATTTCCTCTCATGTAGAAATAATCTGTAGCCAAGTAATGAGTGTCGGTGTATGGAGTTACCCAAATAGAATGTTTAGCATAACCAACTGAATCCGCTGTTGGACTATTCTTTGCCATTATGAGTCTTGGTGTATTCATGGGATACAATTTGTATCCCATTGGTTCTCGTGCATATGGGTGAATCCCCTTCTCATTCAAAATGTTCCACGTCCTTGCTTTCATTGGAGAAACATTTGTTCGAGATTGCCCAGCTGTAGTAAAAATTGTTTTTTTCGTCGTGAATCCATTTCCATATGGATTTCCAGCTGAACCTGAGTCTTCTTTTATTGGAATTGCATCCACCATTGCAACTGTATTTTTTTGTCCATCTAACATTGGGTCCATTCGAACTGAGATAATGTGTTGATGATACTGTGCATTGATTTGTGGGAAAACAGTTGTCCCATACCCAAAGGGTGTTGCCCCTTCAGCTAAAAGTGTTGTAGATACAATTCCTGTGGCTGAAACTTGAAATTCAATCGAAGCATCTTGATAAAAATACCACTTCATGATGTAGTCATAATTTGCGAGAGTTGAGATTTGAGTCAAGGAAAGACGACGGGATCGAACGAGATTGGTTTTACCAGTTGTTTCACTCGTGTGTTTCCACAGAATTCCATTATCCTCTTCAGATAGACAAATCACATTAGAATATTTTTCAATTTTTCCTTCTTGCTCAATCAAATGAGCATTGAACATTGTGGTTGTTCCTATACAATCTTGGCCATGGACAAGAGAATTTGCACGACGTCCAAGGCCGGATTGCCCTTCATCGAAAGCCTGCGTATAAGAGTGTAGTTTAATAAGCATATACCAAATGCCATATATTTATAATTTCGACAGGACCAGCTTCAAGGTAGACGGTGGTCGTGGGTCGCCATATAAAACAGTCAAATCCGCTACGGATAATCTGTAAAATAATGGGCGAACTTTTCCATCCTCCTTGTAATTAACATTGTGGATAATTAAACCCTCTTCTGATGTAAAACTTTTTCATAAATCAAAAAATTAAACATTATGTAGAAATAATTATTTTCTAACTTGTTTTTAAATTACCCAATACGAAATTTAAATTTCTGCCATGATATTAAATTTCCATCTACTGAATAACTTGCTCCTTTAGGGAAACTGACTTTCAGTGGGCGTAAATCATCACGCAGTTTCCCAGGTTCAAATCCAGGAATTGTTGGATCATAATTTGAAGAGCGCTTCGGGGTGTGAACATCTTGATTATTATTACGTACCGTAAATTGATCATGGGCTGGTATATCCTCGATTGAGAACACCCGCTTATTTTCATAGTCGTAAACTGAACCAAATATTAGAAATATGGATTAAAAACCTTTAAATCTGTGTCTTGTATTATTCATGAATACAAACTTATAGAAAATTCCAATGGATGAGCATATATATTATCGTCCTCAAAGTTTCTTGCAAAGACAAAATATTGAGTAACGCTATGTCCTTTATATTTGGAGTCGATATTCGGTGGGTTAAAGACGCTCCTTAAAAAAAGCACATAGGTTTAGATTAGGTTTGCCTATTCACATGTACTAGTAAAAACTACCATCCACAGAAGTATATATTTTCAATAGAGTAACCGGATGCCTTTGCACGTTTTATAACCCTTGAATCATTTCCAAGGATGTACTCGTCCTCTTCGTCATAGATTTTGTCAGCCCATTTTCCTATAACGTCGATACATTCAATTGTCCTGGTTGAAAGATTTACTATAACTTCATAAAAGTCTCCAGTTGGAAGTTCAATAAGAATTGTGCGAGATCTTCTAGGTAGATTCCAAGGGACATTGACTCCATTGTTTTCTGCCATAAGGAGTGGAAATAAAAGAGATTTTGGAGGTTCCTTCAAATCCATTTGATGAAATAACCACTTTCTTGGATATTTTGATTTTATAATGGCTAATGTTTTTGCCATTTCCTCAGGTGTAAGTGGGTCCAGTGGATGTGGGTCTAAGATTATAAAATTTTGTTAGAAAAATATCCTGACGTACGTACCGTATTACGATTCTCACTTGGATTTGAACTCGAACCACTATTTATGGCTTCAACTGAGTCTGCCATACATGTTCTTAAGCACAGGAATAGAATTGGAATTATTCGAGTGTGAATGAACCTAGAAATTATCAGTTGAACATTAATTAGCTTTTAAGTTGCTATTAGCTTAAGCGCTGAGAATAATTGCGAATTAATATACCTCATCGTTGTGTCTTGCCTTGATGAGAGCTGAACCTAATCAAAAATGTGAAGTGATTTGCAATGATGCTAAGATTGATTCTATTCTAACAATAGTCAAGCTCAAGCAGAGTATCAGCATCGAATAATCTCACGGATGAACTGCACGTAAAGTTCACGGAATGAATTATTTATCATTGTCTTGTCGTGTCGCTCATTTCTAAGTGCATCACAATAGGGCAAAATTCATTGAACTTGTGAGTGAGGAGTGTTTTTGAATTAAAGTTCACGAATGAATGAATGAATTATTTATCATTGTCTTGTCGTGTCGCTCATTTCTAAGTGCATCACAATAGGGCAAAATTCATTGAACTTGTGAGTGAGGAGTGTTTTTGAATATTATCACCTAAATAAGCTCAAGTCAAATCATCAAATTACACTCTTGTAAAATCCAAGAGAATAGGCCTGAAAAGTTTTGAATTGGCTGTAAATCAAGTATGGGAACCCGTGTAAGGTATATTGTGTTAATCGTTCATTGGGTCATTCTAATCCTCTGAAAAAAAGAAATCACGAACAAAGGAAACTATGAACAAATTTTATAAACGTAAATTGCCAAAAAGGGCTTATGTCAGCCAAGTCATTTACGTTTTTACTATGATTTACTACGAGTTTTTACTTGTACCAGAAAAAGTAATATTAGTTGAAGAAATTGTATTCCCTTCTAATCAAATATGAATAAAATGGTTTGGTTATGATCTTATTACACATATGTTTTAACAATGTTTTTCAATTCCTCAGGAAAGCCGTATGTAGTACCGAGGCCACACTAAAAAGTAGCTCAATCAGGCATTAGTGAAATTGGAATGCTGAATGGTTGAATATTTTCGTAAGTTAGGCATAGAGTTAAATAAATCCCAAGACACAAATTAAATAGCTAAAAGCTTAAATTTTATTCTGAAATAGCGTACTGGAATTCCAATTTTACAATCTCAGAACTTATTTAAGCCTTACAATCAATTGCAATGCAGAGTACTAGACTGTTGTGATGAACTGTGTATTTGCTGCAATTCTCAGATTTCCTTTGCCACCTGCAGCACAACGCAAAGGCTTGACTAGCTGGTAGCTGATTATACGCAATCATTGCTATTGTTTTGCAGCTGACAGGGAAGAAAATTACGAACAAAGCTAGTTGCAAATTTTGCGGTATAGAAAGAATTGAATTATTCACGGATTATTTATTTTAGCACATAATCCAATCATTTTTCATATCTAATGAAGCAACGGAATGTGAAAATATTCCTTATTAATTTTCCGAATGCTTTTAGCAAGTTCATGTGTGTAAGGTGGGTATGGACCATGCCAAGTTGTGGCATTGCTGAGCATATTAATTGCTTCAGCGAGATGAATTTCTGATACTCTCTGAAATAAAATATAGTGAAATTACCGATAATTGAGAAACTTAATAAAGGTGAACTTCCATTTAGACAAAATTATTTCTTACACATTTGTTGCAACGAGATAGGCGGATTAGCTTCTCAATTTCTGCAACAAGTTTATGCAGATCTGAGCTCAGAATTTTATCTTTCCTTAGTTCAGCCCTCATGATCTCTACGTCGTGTCGCATGGCCCAAACATCTCGTAAAATTTTGATTGCCCCCTTTTTAAGTGAAATCATTGCATCCCTTGTCTCTCGAATTGAATCAACTATCCTTAAAAGTTCTAAAATAAATAAAATTGTGTCAATTCATCAGGTGAACTTATATACTAAACTTAAAATTTGCACAAATCACCTTCTAAACGGCGGATGCGAATATCACGAATGGCAAAACCACTCATTGTGCCAGGGAGAAGTTTCAACTTGATCTTATTCACTCGACCCTTTAGTCACAAATGACTGTCCGTCCGAGTAATGAGTCACCCTTGCCCCTCTGCCACAATAAAATCCAAGAAGAAGAGTAACAAAATCACCTGCTGTGCATAAGTCATAAAACATTTTATAGGCATAATTAAAAGACTATGAAATGCGTAAAGATCTGGAATTAAAAAATAAAAAATATTTGGCGAAGATTCTCATATACTTTCTCTGTTAAAATAATGTATCATAGGATTCTGGCATAAAATTAACCCTGTTATTCTATTACATCATCAGACAAATTTTATTGCAATGCATTAACCAGACACATAGTTAACACGTCAATATAGGATTAGCATTTCAATTGCACTACATTCGTCTAAAGTAGGCGTTTCGAGTCAACGAAGAGGCTGCACTAAAAAGACTTGCAAAAAAAGGTCTTGCTCTTCTAAACATTGCAATTTGTAGCACTGGAGTGCGTTACTTGCAAAACCGAAAGCGAAAGCAGATGAACCAGGGAAATTGGCATTGGCATTTTGGCAAATGTATTTCAGATTTTATTCCAATTGTCCACTCTACTCCTTTGCCTGGAAACACGCGCTAATATGTTAAGCTAGGTTAAAACTGAGCATTCTCATTTGCATCAAGGAAAGCATTGATCTCTTTATTCTAGAATTTTCTTATGCCATTCATAATAGTAATGATTTGTGTAGAATCAAAATTTTGATGAAAATCGTAATTCGCAATCAACATTTTAGTTTGGATTGAAATGGTTAAAAATTCCAGGAAAATTACCAGATGTTACATGTACTATGACCAGTTGGCTCATTTGTATCAGTCAGCTTGTACTTGAATATTTGCCAAATACTAGCCGGAAGGAAGAAACAAAATATTTGTACACCTGGTTCTTGTTTTTCAATAGTCTTGTCCACGATATGTCCAAAGAAATGAAATAATATGAAATTTCATTAATATGAGAAACAATGCAGCATTTTAAAAATTGTTAAATTTAATTATCTTCGCAACTGCACTGCGAATTTAACCTTGGGCTTGTATTTACATTGCGTCGTAAGAAAAGACCATTATCAACTCCAGTCGCAATAAACAACAGATGCGTACGCGTAATTTTGCTGCCGTTCGCATATTTTTTGTGCAATTTCTTTCTTTTGCCTTCCTAGCGTGGGAAATGGCTCAAAATATCAGTGTAAAATGCAAGAATAAACAATAACTAAATGACAAATGAGCATTTCCTTATCAATGCGTGACATTTTTAAGCCTTTGCCATGCTATGAAGGATGAAGTTTAGTAAAAAATCATTCAGAAAAGATTTAGTTTTGTTTGAATATTAGACAACAGTACAGTACAGTAAAATGCAATGAAGACAGGACTGTACACGTCGCAATTGGGTCATGCAAAAACAATAACAGGAGAGTCGACAGTAGTAGCAAATTGTATGATACACTCCTTCCATCTCCTCCAGTCCAGTGCACTACATGATTTGGCATTGGCACTTTC
>WJEZ01001006.1:0-20725 GCA_009869925.1 Thalassaphorura encarpata | reverse complement strand
TAATTTTGCTCAATTTTTTATTTCTACGTACGAAAAATATGATTGAATGAGAAGGTAGTAGCAACTCCAATATAAAGAAACGCCAAATTCTGTGAGGGAAAGGCAAGGGTAGGCTTACGGAATATTACTCAAACATATGATGCCAAGAAAACGTACGAGAATAATTTTACGATGCGTGTCGTAAACTTCTGGGAATTTCCTAATGTGCAAATCACACTTCTTTAACTACTGACAATCCCAACCACTTTATGATTCATGAGTGACGTGCCAGATCAAGTTTTACCCTATTGTGCGTATTTTAATCTGTACCAGATGTTACGAAATTGCATTATTAAGAGCCAGGATTCAAGTCAGGGTAACTTTTATCCTTTGTACAGTAAGGAGGGACGGGACCTTAACTTTAATAGATCTCGCAAAATCCATTAAAAACTTCTTTATTAGCTGGTCAACAAATTCTACAGATAATTTTGATTCAGGGATCTAAATTTTTAGCAAACTAAATATTTTAACATCCCCTAATTTCATCTATAATCATTTAATTTATAATTACGTGATTTCCGCGATTTCTCTAATGGCATGAAATTCAGCAACCCCAAAAGAAGTATTTCCACTTTCAAATTAAAAACCAAAGTGTCAATGATTAGTTTGTTCATAATTTAAGCACAATCTCTTTAATTCACCCGAGCTGGAGAGTGAACAGAGTGGGATCAAAATTCACTGTCTTGCCTTGAGTAATATCAAATCGTCAAGTCAAGGAAAGTTGTTAAGTGCGGACATAAGTTGAGTTTGAGAGAGGAAGATCTTCCGGGCGAGGAAATGATGAGTTAAGCTGGTTTTGCTTGCATTTGCTTTTAGAAATTGGGCTGGTAGGGTTGAGTTGTGAACTAAACTAGTGCAGGGCAGGAGTGATCACATTACTAGGCAGAGCGTAAAATTAATGGGTTGAGGGGAAAGCCGATAAGCTCACTTGAGTTGTTATATTCCACATGGATTAACTTGAGTCTCTTAGGATGGACTGACTCAGATCTGGAATAGAAACTAGAGTAGTAGTCGTCGTCCAAAGGAACTGCTAATGATAAGTGGGTCGGTCGGTCGGTTAGGCTAAGAGTAAGATTCTAATTATAAGAGCAATATACCACCAAGACCAAATCCAGATGATGTGAAGAAAACCAAATCTAACCTAAACCTGCAATATCCATTTACTTTATGGATAGAGATTCAAATCTGCAAGACACTTAAGTCAGATTTTATGGTCGGAATGCATTAGCAGGGACGATTAACGGATTAATTTCTTCATTGAACAGATTACAAGTTAAGACATGTAAATGAATAACAAAATTTGGTAAGGATTATAGGGCTTAGTTTGAGCATCGTGTACTTATTTCTAATATTTCTTAAGGAATCAAATAGTTGCTTAGTTTATTGGTTATTTACATCTTTTATGATTTATGATGAATTTATAAACATTAAATATCTTGATGCGTTGATACATAAAACTTCTTAAAACTGAGAAGCTTAAATTTTTACTTATTTAGGTCTGATAGGAGATCTGAAATGCAAATTCTGAAGGAAAAACAGGAAGGGCTAGTTGAACCCTTTCATCCCCCCAGTGGGAATAGCATTTCTTTGATGAACTACGTTCATATCATGCCAATGCCAATGCCAATACGGATGTCTAGTGAGTTGAGTGAACCTCAAAGTAAGTGGAACAAATTAACTGTGAAATTGCCGACAAGGCGTGACTCTTGGGAATTTCACCCTCCAGCACTGCAGATTCGACGGATCGACTTTTACCAAATTACACCCATTACTATCTTTCACTTTCAGACATTGAGAATTAGGGAGTGTCAGTGCCTTGAGTTATTGCTTTCAACGTTTCAACAAGGGCTCAGCTCAACCTTGTTAGTTCTTAGAAGTAAATGGGTGCTGTTCTGTTTGGTTAATGGATCTGGATCTTGTAATTTGATTGTAATCTTTGTATCAAGTAAGCATGTCTTAAGTCAGCCTGATATTAATTGCCATGCAAATTTACAAACTTGCTTAACCAGTTTCATTTAAGTAGAATTTAATTTAGCTCATTGTTACGTAAATTTAAAGAATCGAGGATAAAATTATTGCATACTAGCAATGGCCAGTTTTCTTTTCACTACAAGGAAAGCTTAAAATGGACATTCTTCAATAGTTAAATGTTTTTAGGGTAAAAAATTGAAATATAAAAATAATTTTCTAAAATATGAACAAAGCAAGATGTGTAAGCGAGAAATACAAGTAATTTGGAAGCTTATTGAAAACTGATTAGAATAATATTGAGTTACAGTAGTAAATTACAAATAACCAATCAACTTTTGGCTTGAATTATGACATCTCTTACCAATCAAAATGAAGCTCTATTTGACCAAAGGTAAGTTTACTCTTACCGTGTAACCTAACCTGAGATTTGTGTATTGATGTCGAGCATGGCTAGGGAAACGTATCGATTGAAACTCAATCTACCTTCTATGATGTTGGCAATGGCAATTGTCCTTTTCTGCGGTACGGCTGGACCTGAACCTGGGCAAGGACTGGCCATCGTCTCTAACTGCATTGTGAGTACTAGATACTAAATCAATATTAAATAATAGCGTGAAAGTGCAAATGCTGGCGAAAATCCTTTTTTCTCTTTCATTTCCTCCAAACTAACTCAACTTTTTGGATAAAGCAGCCTTCGGCTTAACTTTCTCTTCTTGAGTGCTTAAGGAGAAAATCCAAGGATTCAAGAAAGTCATGCAATGCCGTGCCAGGGGCATGGCTTGGATGGTCTTGACCAGAGAAATATATATGAAGAATTCACAAAATAAAATAAATATTGTAGCGCGTGCTCCGCCCTTGAAGCTGGTTCAATGTAAAATCGCTCGCTGATCAAAGCGAAGTAATCAAATTCCTTTTTTGGAACATTTTTGACTGCATTAGATACAAATAGATATAAATATATAAATATAAATTTACTCATAGAATGAATTAATACCACTATTCTGATTAAATCTTACTGTACTATTGCTTTCTCATAAAAAAAGTTGTTTGTCTGACTGACCTGTGATTGATCATGCAAATGGAATCCAATGGACGAATCCACGATTCAATGCAATACAAAGAAGATTGCATCCAACTTTAGCCCCATTTTGTTTGATTGAATGTTAAAAGTATTAAATGTTCGACCGTTCCTCTTCATAAAGCAGATAGCACAGAAATACACAGCCTTGGTCAAACTCAGAATGCATTATCTTCTTTGAATCGTACGCAGGCAAATAAATTAAAAAATCTCCCAACCTTAACAATAGTACAAAGACTGATCAATTTTAATTGTTGCTAATGAATGATACTTGAAATTATTGGTGGTCAAAGCCCAATTGTGAAAATGCAGTATTTTTTAAATTATGATCTGATACCAACTCCTGATATCCCTTTGTTTCTCTTGTTCGTTGTATGTCAGACACAAGGGTTCTCCCTCTAGCTTCCTACAAAAAACTGAAAAAGCCTCTATTTCATCATTTCAGTGAATAGAGCGGATGGGTTGTGTAAGTCTTAGCTAGGTGGTTATTTTCTTTGCTTTCACCAATCAGTGTAGAATAGATAGCCCAAGGCAAGACCAAGACAAGGAAAAGCGATTTCCTTTCTAGTCATGTGTGATGAACTCAGGAAATCCCAGAAACCACAATAATAACACTTTCCCTGTTTGGCGAATGAAATGAAAAGTGAAGATCCACTTTCTCCCTCAATTTCACTTCACGGCACGGCAGGACAGGCCAAGTTAGGCCAGGGTGATGGTTAGCTCCAGGCAATGGGAAGGCAGGCATGGAAAATCTGAAATCCTATCTGATTCTACTGTTGTTTTGCTTTATAGCCTTTAGACTTGCACAGATAGAGTAATGAGCTTATTCTGTACTGGATCTGCAGGAAGGTCGAAATATCAAGGGTCAATTGGTCAACGCGTCAGATGTGCTTACAGTTAAGGTAACAGTCAGGGTTTTAACCGCTTAATGTTTTTGAATTATGTAGTTATATGCACTAGTTAATACCACAGCTTCCACGAAAAAAAAGGTGTTTTAAATGAACCTTCCTTGAGTTTTGCCGTTTTGCTCTTTTCTAAAGAATATCGATGAATGATGAGTACAACAAGAGCATGGAAAAATTCTACTCGACGATACTTTTTATTATCGTAAACTTTGGAACAAAAAATGGCAAATTTCAAGTATTACACAAAGACGGAACAATGAAATGAGAACAATTAATTAAGCTTAGGCTGATAATAAAATGAACAGAAAAATTATTTTAAACCTAATTTCGGATAATTACTATTTTGGTTTTTGCCCCAAATTATTCAAATTGATTCATAAAAAAGTCGTTAACACTTTGGCGACAGGCCAATGTTGGAATTGATAGAATCTAAATGTCAGAATTTAGATAACAGTTTACAGTAAATTTAAATCAGGTAATATTGAAGAGCAATTCAATTAAATATTGAAACGGTCGTAATAAAAATACATGTACTGTAGCTGTAAGACAGGACAAAACTGATTGCACATTGAATGGTAGGATGCAGATGTATTGAATTGTGTCTGGCTGGCATTGTGAAATCTCATATTAATTTTCTGTGGCAAGATTAACGCTTGAAAACCCCAATCAATTTCTGGCAAGATGGGCACTTGTGAACGGCATCCTTGGTACAATCAGTACAATATGGTACGCACACGCATGGCCAGCATCTAAAACAATTAAAGGGGAATAAAATGCCAATTTCTCTTTGGTTAATGAAAATAAATGTGTGTGATAGTTTGGTCCAGAATAACTTTGACTTACATGCAGCAGAACAATCTGAAAATAGAAAATAAAAACAAAAGTTTAGCAATAATTTAAAATTTGAATTTGAGTCAGAATTTAAGAATTTACATTAAAGCTGCAATATGTGTCATACGCCCAGTCTCATATTCCACGGCGGTTTGTACCTCAGCCTGGCAATGAGGGCAAGTCATTCGACAAGTTTCCGATGATAGTGCTGGTTGGGCTGCCATGGCCTGGAATTGGAAATACAATAATTTGACAATTTGATCAAATTAGCTGAAATACACTCAAATATAATAATGCTGAAGACCTATTGTTGCTCACATCCGTTTTTTTAAACCTAGTGGAAAATAAGAGGAAGAGGAGTAACACACGCAGGATGTGGTCACGGTGTTCTAGACACTGGCCGAGCTGAACTGGAGCGAGATTTATCAGATCTGTACTATACCTCGTTTTATGATGGTCTTGCATAATTTCATTCATTTTCAGTCGTTTGAGCAAATTTTATGTGTATACAGGAAAGTCACAAAATTTGAGGCAATTTTGTTTTAAAGTACATCTTGTATTATTTTGCTGACAAGATGCTGAAGATCAGTCCAAACCTTAGCTATCATCCAAGTACCATTGTTGAGACCGCAACAATGCAATGTAACTATAAATTAATATTTTAGTACCGAAATATTCTGCGCTTCTGCCTATTGTTATGTAAATATGATCAGATGGTAGTGTACGGTAGTATGGAAGGAGCGACATTAAATCTTTTCTACATTTCAAACGCATTATACGATGTCTACACGCCTTTCTGCAGATTCAGTTTTTCATTTACCCTTGCTTTTACTAACTATAGGAAGTGCAGTCAATGATTTTGATTTTAAAAATATATGGGAAACGACTGAAAATTAAAATTCAGGAAAATTGTATACTACTTGCACGACTTTGCTCGTCTCTAACAGTAAATTGGATGTGGTACGAAATACGAAATTTTATCTTAATTTTATCTAATTTCAAGGATTAGAAAACCCTTACTTACGTAATATCTTCTTTGTGATGATTTTTACAAACTTTTACACCAGTAATGGTAAACTTGATACTAGTGGTCTGGTCACTGGGTACGCAGAAACTGTACTGGTTAATGCTTAATGCTTACTTAGTTTAGTTCTTCCTGCTTAGATTTAAGCTAGCAGAAGCCATAAAAAAGTTGAGGAGACAAACGCGAGGACTGTGAAGTTTTGCACAAAAACTCATCTCACTCAGGGTCAACCCAACCCTCTTCAACCAACTTACGTTTACGTCAGTACGTATGTGCTTCAGATGCCCAGGCTTATTTCCTTTGCAATATAAAGTACGGCACAAGCATCACGGTACCTTTTTAACTTAACTATGTTATATTATAGTGTTATATTTGTTAGATTCAACTGGTGGCTAGTTATTTTAATTTTTTTGCTGGGGTGAGTGATGGGAGGAATGAGTATGATAGTCGTGTAACCAACTCACTTACTTAAGCAAGCAGATTAACGGCCAGGCCAGGCCAGGCCTGGCTGGAACATTTAGCTGATATGATGCAAAGATTTGGTTCTTGCAACTTGCAGTCTCATGATTCTTTGGAATTGGACACACTGACAGACACAGATGCTTAAGGTTATTTTTACAAGACACAAGACAGATAGGATTATCAAATATACGTAAACTGTATCCATGGCTCATGAGTTAAACCAATTCAATTTAAGAATTTGTGACGTGCTTATAGCTCTGCATTGGAGAATTTTTTCTTATATAACCAGCCATCTGGAGTTCAAATAAAGTATTTTACTTGTAGTTCCGCTAGTAGCACATGAAATTTTTGGAACCAAAAGTATAGCAATTTTCAAAATTTAAGAATTTGTAAATTTATATTTGAAAATGGGTACGTTAAATCTACACGACCCAAACAATATAGTACCAACATTACGTATGTTCACTTTCTGCATGAATAAGGCAAGACAAGGCAGACAGCATGTTATTTAATTTCCTTCATATTATTGCATCGCAAAGCAAAGCAAAACAAAACAAAGGATATGATGTGTATGGCTTGCAAAAGTAGAGATCCCAGCCAGAGCAGACACACTAGGCGAAACCACCTCGTAACTGATGTACAGAATTCTATGCACAAAGCTTAATAACCTCCAAATCTCTTTTTTCTGACAATAAAATTAATGTAAGCTCAAGGCCAGCTGCCCGTCAAATTTGTAGCTAACCAGTCAGTCTAACAATACAATCAGAGGAAAAGAGCTGAGTAGGGGTGTGAATAAATATGCATAAATTAGTTAGCTCAGCTTATTTGCTGGAGAACAGCAGAATGTACAGCCGCAGTCGCAAGTCCCAATTGAATAACATGAACAATTCAGAAAATTAGCAATGTCTGTCGACTGCAATAGCCAAAATCAATGTATACTTTCATAAGTTTAACAGTAAGTACAATCTTGTTGTTACCACTTGTTGGCAATTGTCTAAATATGCATTCTTAATTCATCTGAACGAAATTAGAGAAAAATCCTTTGTACATAATTTCTTCACTACTTGTATGACATAGCTATAACTATAGGATAATGTCTGTGATCTAATCCCTAAACCTAAACCTGCCTTATCTCTGAAATTCGAGTCACACGCGTTGCAATGTCATGTCATGTCAACTTGGACTGGATTAAACACTGGAAACTGGAAGCAATCCTGAATTCAAAATAAAAATTCGAAAATGTGGAGGTTCAAGTCAGCCTAAATTAGTCACTGATGGATGCGTGACATTATCTAATATCCCATAGTTATATATTAATATACAAATATATATGACAAGTGGTGCAAAAACGGACCTCAAAAATCCAATTTTTTTAGAAAAAACTTCAAATACGCGTAATTTTTGTAAGAGGGTATAATTTTCATCTTTACATTAGTGTTAGACGCAGTAGAATCTAATGATTTTGCATGAGTTGTTGCAAATTCCAAAATTAATGTCCAACTGCTGCTACATTCGGCTGCACTGGGTTGGTTTGAAGGATGATTAGGGAAACATATTGTCTAAATGCCACTAAACTTTGATGTTCCTCTGATGTCTGATCTTCTTTTATCCTAACAAGAAAGTTTTTAATCTTATTCAAATGACAAGGTTTTTGATAGGCAAGTTTCCTCTCTCTTCCATTTTCTAAACTATTCCTCATTTCAGTCAGTCGAACAGAAACAGGCTCCTCAGAGCAGCCTAGTAGAAATGCCTTTCCCGTTAAACGAAATGACTCCTCAAACGGAAAGTTCGACGAAGAAGAAGAAAATGAAGGAAGGAAGGCAAGGGTGTGGGAGAAAACATTCTTCCTCATTTAAACTTTTCCTTTTCACGGTGGCAGTGGCATTGCCATGAAACTCACATTAGAATTCAGACCGGGTGCTTTCAGTCAGTCGAACAGAAACAGGCTCCTCAGAGCAGCCTAGTAGAAATGCCTTTCCCGTTAAACGAAATGACTCATCAAACGGAAAGTTCGACGAAGAAGAAGAAAATGAAGGAAGGAAGGCAAGGGTGTGGGAAAAAATATTCTTCCTCATTTAAACTTTTCCTTTTCTCGGTGGCAGTAGCATTGCCATGAAATTCACATTAGAATTCAGACCGGGTTGCGGATGGCCATGGACATGACGGATGAAACTTCTGTCTTATTTTGTTTTCCAGTTTCGATCTCATTTGGTTACATCAATCAATAAAGTATTTGGTGCAAATAAAAAATACACAATTTTTATAATTTCGCACGTACAGTCTAGTGCCTGTATCAATCTGTATAATTGTATATTTTAATACTCGTAGCTTTAGAAAATTTTAATGACTTGATGATTTCTTAGTAAAAATTTTTTACTAGATTTTATAAGATCTTTATCTATATAAGATCCAATTTTCACCCAGAGTTTGGACTAACTTAATAACAGAGTATATTCCAAAACTTAGTACAGGATTTGGCCACCTTATGTCCAGTATTCACGTGTACAAGTACAACAATGCAGCATTGTCACATCTTTTCTCCTTCCTCTTTCTCCTAAGGACAGACCAAGTTCTAATAAAAGGAACAAAACAAATCCCTTGCATTGCCTTGCTACCCGGCGACTTAATTGAAATTCCTTGAATATTTATATTTTAATACTCGTAGCTTTAGAAAATTTTAATGACTTGATGATTTCTTAGTAAAATTTTTTACTAGATTTCATAAGATCTTTAGCAATTTTCACCCAGAGTTTGGACTAACTTCATAGCAGAGTATATTCCAAAACTCAGTACAGGATTTGGCCACCTTATGTCCAGTATTCACGTATACAAGCACAACAATGCAGCATTGTCACAGCTTTTCTCCTTCCTTTTTTTTCCTAAGGACAGACCAAGTTCTAATAAAAGGAACAAAGCAAATCCCTTGCATTGCCTTGCTACCCGGCGACTTAATTGAAATTCCTTGAATATTAATTCCCTCTGTACGCTAGCTTTAGCTTATCATGAAATTCAAATTCGGACTCTCTTCTAAAAAAATTCTCATAAAATGAGAAATGAAGCTTGGCCTGTTGAGTTGCCTGCCTTATTTTTGAATTCCATTCTTTTCCCTATTCTTATTCTTATTCTTTCTTTCCAAAGTTATTCAAAAGTAATGAATTTCGGAAGGGCTGTGCCCAACCAAGCGAAGCAGACGCGTCTTGTCTTATAGTTGGGATGCTACCCGGCGACTTAATTGAAATTCCTTGAATATTAATTCCCTCTGTACGTTAGCTTTAGCTTATCATGAAATTCAAATTCGGACTCTCTTCTAAAAAAAGTTCTCATAAAATGAGAAATGAAGCTTGGCCTGTTGAGTTGCCTATGCTTATGCTAGCCTTATTTTTGAATTCCATTCTTTTCCCTATTCTTATTCTTTCTTTCCAAAGTTATTCAAAAGTAATGAATTTCGGAAGGGCTGTGCCCAACCAAGCGAAGCAGACGCGTCTTGTCTTATAGTTGGGATGGGAGGCAGGCGGGCGTGGCTTGACGTTATTTTGCAAAGTCAGGAGATTATGCATTCTTCCGCCCGAGTTGGGAATTGAAATTGAAAAATGACTTTAGAACTATGCTGCCAGTGCAGTGCATTAATGTGGGAAGAACATGAACCACATTTCACATTTTGAGAAGACAATGCAAAATACTAGTGGCATAGCATGGCGAAGTTGGTGAACGTTGAAATATGTTCAGTGGGCCACGCCATGCCATACCATGCCAAACCGAAACCGAAAGCGAAACTTGCATTAATATCTTTTTACCACCGAAAAATTCTTTTCAGTTTACATGCAAAGTGAAAAAGAAAGAAAGTAAGTAGCAAGCGATACAAGGATGGGAAGTCAAATCAAGTGAAGCGAGGAAATACTCAAGACGTGCCCTTGCCTTGCCCTGGTCGGTTTTGTTTCACCGTCCGTCGTGATTTTTCATCATGCCAAACCGAAACCGAAAGCGAAACTTGCATTAATATCTTTTTACCACCGAGAAATTCTTTTCAGTTTACATGCAAAGTGAAAAAGAAAGAAAGTAAGTAGCAAGCGATACGAGCAAGGATGGGAAGTCGAATCAAGTGAAGCGAGGAAATACTCAAGACGTGCCCTTGCCTTGCCCTGGTCGGTTTTGTTTCACCGTCCGTCGTGATTTTTCAGCCTACCACTACTACTACTACTATAGCATAAAATTTTATATTAGTTTTGTAACTAATATAACTTATATCATTTTATAAAGCAGAATTCATTCCTAAAAATACAACACTGACAAACTTCCCTTGTGAGCATCAGCTGGCCTAGCGGAAATCTGGGAATGTGAAATCCCACGCAAACAAGTGGAAAGAATTCTGAATCCTCGTGTCGTACTCGTACCAAAGAAGTTGAGATGAATGAAAGGCTTTTAACTTTCCATTTTCCATTCCTTTCTAAGGGAAAGCAAAGCGGAAGTGAAGAAAGCAAGCTGGTTGCTTGCTTGCTTGGTTTGAAGAGTTGAGTTTCTTTCTACCCACATTTAAGCTTGAGCCCACATCCACAGCCATCAGCCACAGCCACAGAAAGCTTAATGCGAAGATGTTATCAAATAATGACGTGACATGTCACTGGATTTCCAACCGTGTGTGTCATAAGTTGGAAGAGATTTGGGTGATGGATGACCCCACTGTCAGCCAAGGATCTGTGAAAATAAAACTTGGAGCCAGTTACCGCTAAATGCTCACGTTCAACCTTAAATCCTTAGGCTAGAAAAGTAATCATAGAAATAAAATGAGCAGAGTTAATTCCCGAAGCAATTAGATTTTCTGCAATACAATTTCTACCCGAAATTTTGTATTTTTAGTTGTAGAAATAACAACGGCGGAAAAAACTTGTCTAAGGCTTAGCCGTCGAAGTTGCAGCTCTTTTGTCATTTTTCATTTTCTTTTCCACTTTTTGAAATCAAGCTCAGCTGGGACTTCTAATGGGGATGGCGAGCGCAATGAAAATATCTCTTCTTCATTACAATTGCATTAAACTAATGCATCTCCTCCTGAAACACCTGAGCCTCAGTCTCACCATTCACTTCTCTATTAAAAAATTCAGGACAATTGTTTACTTTCACTCGCAAAGAGTGGAATTCCTTATTTTTCACCCGTGTCGAAGCATTTTGTTGGATTAAGGACAAGAAAGTCTTGAAAAAATAAAAACAACATGAGAGAAATGAGTGCCAACAAAAATCATAATTTTCTGTCCAGAATAAAAATGTTTTAGCTGGGACTTCTAATGGGGATGGCGAACACAATGAAAACGTCTCTTCTTCATTACAATTGCATTAAACTAATACATCTCCTCTTGAAACACCTGAGTCTCACCATTCACTTCTCTATTAAAAAATGCAAGACAATTTAAAGAGTGGAATTCCTTATTTTTCACCTGTGCCGAAACATTTTGTTGGATTAAGGACAAGAAAGTCTTGAAAAAATACAAACAACATGAGAGAAATGAGTGCCAACAAAAATCATAATTTTCTGTCCAGAATAAAAATGTTTTTCAATAGGTACATTGAAATCTACCCTAGTATGGGATCGAGTAGAACAAATCTAGATCTTAAACTTCTTGTAAAGTTTTATGTGATATAAAAAGAATTGCAAATCTATGCATCTGATTTGCAAATTCTGTAGTCATTTCTTGTCTGCAAATTCACGTATGGCATTCAAATGTATTATGGTACTAGAAACTAGAGCAAATAGGCAAAGAAGAAATTTATTTTTCGCCCGTGTCGAAGCATTTTGTTGGATTAAGGACAAGAAAGTCTTGAAAAAAATAAAAACTACATGAGAGAAATGAGTGCCAACAAAAATCATAATTTTCTGTCCAGAATAAAAATGTTTTGAAGTAGGTACATTGGAATCTACCCTAGTAAGCGATTAAGTAAAACAAATCTAGATCTTAAACTTCCAGTAAAGGTTTTACACAAAAATTTGATACACAAAAATTTACATATAATCCGGATTGCAGAGCATCTGATTTGCAATTTCTGTAGTCATTTCTTATTTGCAAATTCACGTATGGCATTCAAATGTATTATGGTACTAGAAACTAGAGCAAATAGGCAAAGAAGAAAATATGCTGATGCTGCCAGAATTCTAAATTTTTAACACGCAGAACCCCTAAATCTTCATGCTCAAATATATCATAAAGTCGACACTTTGTGGAACGATAATTTATCCACAATTGACGCGACATGAACACAAACCTAGGAGACTAAACCGCTCATTTTCGATAGGATTGACAAAAATAGTGCTGCTAGTCTAGGAATTGTGTTCTGATGCGCAAAATTTTAATATACATTTTTGTACGAGAGTATTTGTATTTCTGGGTAGGTACAAGTTATGACGAGTAATTAACACACACAGTAGGATGAACGGAAGGCCATAATCGTTTCTCTGCTTTTCTTGAATTCATGGCAATATTTTACTTATATTAAGATTTATTCTTGTAAAATGGAGCGATTAATCTCTTTTTAGAGCTGGCTACTCAATTCACTCATGCAATGGTTTAAAATTGGAACATTTTTTACGGCCAAGGCAAAGCAAGGCATGAATGAACGAGCATGAATTGGGATTACTTTCACTCAAGCGGAAGGTAATGTGTGAGCCTTTTCCTCAGGATTTCCTTCCTCCTTTCCACATTTTTGTCAACATGAACAGTTTTTTCTTCTTCTTACGTCTCACACGAAAAAACCCATTTTGACGACTTTATTCAAATCCTCTTTCCTTTCGGTGCAGTGCTGTGTAGACTATACTATGTATTTGTGTGAGATTTGCGAATGAATGACCTTTTATTACACACATTCTCTTTTCCGCCTCGGTGGACTTCCTTTCCCACTCTCAGTTTCCTCCCTTGGCTAAATGGGAACAGGAAAAGGAAGAGAAAGCGAGTCGAGTTTAGCATTCAAATTTCAAAGAGTGAAAACAAGCATTGATCTTGCGTTCTGGATAAATTCATAAGAATTATAGAAGTAAAAACAAGTTTCTCTTGGCCAATCATCTCAAGATTCAAAATAATGTTAAATTCATTATATTTTGAAAAAAATTAATAATTCCAGAATACATGTACTTCCTTAATGGAAGGCAACAATAATGCGAACTAGTTAAATATTAGAATACATGATTCTTCCATAATTTCTCTTATTGCAAACTAACGTAAAGAAGAATGATACCCAAGAAAAACAAAACTTCCAAATGATAATAGTTGGATCTAAGAAAAACACAGGACAGCAGAGGTCAGACCAACATAGCAAGAACTAATTATTTGTGAGTTGGACTTGCTTCAAAATTTCCAAATGATAATAGTTGGATCTAAGAAAAACACAGGACAGCAGAGGTCAGACCAACATAGCAAGAACTAATTATTTGTGAGTTGGACTTGCTTTTCTTCCCACATTTCCACATGATAAAATTCTACCTTGATCTGAGAAGAAAGTTTCCACGAAGTGAAAGCAAATGTGAATTTAATGAAAGCAGATGGAAAAAGCTTTTTTCTAATCTCTTTTTCTCTTTCCACGTGCCCATTGTGCTAAAAGGTAAAAATGCTTTATTAGCCTAGCCTAGCCAGCCATTTGCCATTTCATGATCCGCTGCTCATCTTCTTTGTAGCGTAGCGTAGCTGATCCAACGACCGAACGACCACAAAATACAATGCATTGTCCAAAAAGACAAAACGAATGAACTAAAAAGAAAAAGCTTTCACAAGCTAAGCTAGCTGGCTTTTTTTCTAATTTTAGGATAAGAATAGACTCACTTGCCCATTGTCTGTTGAACCATGCCATGCATTGAGATGACATGGACAAGGGACAGTAATTTTTTGTTGCAGAAAATTACCCGGACTCTCATGGGAATTCAATTAGCAATTCAATACACTACTTCGGTGTTATTAGTCTTGTCACATTGATCACTTCCGTCAGCTCAGGTCAAGTCAGGTCATTTTCGGCAATGTTTATCATTTCTACTAAAAACTAAATAGAAGCTTCGTCTGGGCTGAAATGTTGTTTTATATTTTTTCAACTATGAAAACTATTATTTCAAGTATACAGTTCATTTGGGAGGGAGTCTTTAAATTAAAATACAAAATACTCAATCATTTTCTGTTTTATTAGCTTGACTAGGTATTGTTTAGGCATTAGGCTTGGTATGACTAGGCTTAAGACTTTCCCGTATAGCATGCATGTGTAATCCTCTCATGGGAAAGTCGAAAAAGAATGAGTGCGTTGCGTTGAGTCTTTGTCTACAGAAAAGTCGAAAGGATTTAGTCAGGATTTTAACTTTAACAATACACTGTGAGAAATGAGACGGGAACTACTAGAGTCTTTTTTTTTCTCTCTACATCTGAGAGTCTGAAGTGAAGAACCAGAAGGTAAATCCGTAAATCCGATGAGACCAACTTTGTTTGTATATCTGTCTGTGTTTTTTAAAGACGGAATAAACAAAGGAACTACTTTACAGCAGTGGTGATAATTTACTGAAAACGGACAAAAATGAATTTATTTTGTCTAATTAAGTCACAAATGATGTAAATAATAATCCATCTATTTAAAATTTATCTTTGAGTTATTGATTTCAAATATATTTAACCGATGTTTTACCTTAGAATTCTTCGAATTTTGTATCTCGAACTTAGAGTTGAGAAGAATACCCGGATTTCTCCTACATTCGTTTGGGTTTGGGTATTTCCCTTGTCGGAAAGTAGAATTATACGTATGTCCAGTTCTAGTGGCATTGTTCAGCGTAGAATTGAAAGTCTAAGCTAAAGAACTTGTCACATGCTCCATGTCATCTGTGTAGAATTGAACACGACTCAATAAAACCTCAAGTACAATCCACTCCATGTTCTCTCCTCCCTGGGAAAAGAATGAACGTCTAAAACTAAACTTTCTTTGGAAAAGTCTTTGTTTGGGAAGGATAAGACATCTCGGCCTAGCCAGCCGAGCCCATATGGTCTGTCTATGTGTCCATGTCCGAATTCTGCATTTGTGTGGTCCTACTCCAGAATTTACTCTCGAATGCGAATGAGGGAATTGAAAGATGTCAAGACGTCGTGTCGTACGTACGACAGAGCAGAATGCAGAACTGGACAACCGAAAAGGCAACGAACATTCTCAAAGACAACTTTTCCAACTCTGTTTTTGTATGTACCTCAGAGTCTGGACATTCATCTCGAGTGTCACTTCAAATTTATTAGCTCATGCATGTTTTACCCATACTGTCCTACTTCAAATGCAAAGAGGGTGAGAGACAGCATCAACATCTTTTCCTTGTGCTCACATATCTTTAGATTAAACGGACATTGTTATGACTGATATATTTTGCCAAGTTACTGGTCAAAAAGTTATGCTTTAATAAACACCAAGAATACGAAAGTCATACAAAGAGTTTTCAAACATTAGTTTTTAGTGATATGGTATAATACTCATACTGTCCTACTTCAAATGTAAAGAGGGTGAGAGACAGCATCAACATCTTTTCTTATGCTCACATATCTTTGGATTAAACGGACATTGTTATGACTGATATATTTTGCCAAGTTACTGGTCAAAAAGTTATGCTTTAATAAACACCAAGAATACGAAAGTCGTACAAAGAGTTTTCAAACATTAGTTTTTAGTGATATGGTATAATACAGGTTTGATCCGAGGTGGGACTCTATACACCACAAGAATTACTCATTGATTATTCACGTTATTTATAAAAATGGCTAGAAGAATTATATGCTCATTTCATTTTCATTTCGTTGCTTTACAAAATCATGTTGTTTAAAAAACTAACAAGTAATTCATCCTGCATGTCTTGCCACATCTTGGCAAGTCGGTTTCAGAATAAAATATGCTTCCGAGGGTGGAAACGAAAATCCCTAAAGAATTGTGAGCTGTCTCATTGCAATTTATTTCAAAGATCTTGGACTAGATTTAAATCCCTCGTAATTTACAATTTGCAAAACAAGACAAGCATAACACACAACGCACCATGCAGCACGGATGGCAAAGAAAAGAAAAAGACAGGACAGGACAAGATGTTTATTTCGATACGAGTGTCCCATTACTCTGCTTTGCACTGCATCCAGCACTACTGGCTTAGCAGGCAAAGCTTAGCTCCGGCCCAGGCCAGGCTGTCATTGTGATTGTAATTTTATGCACGAATTTGTTTATCTCAATAAATGACAAGAAAAGTGATCTTTTAATTTATTGTAACACAAAAGACAAATTACTTGAAATTAGTCAAATTTACTGATTCACAAGGATTAAAAAAGTCAGATTAGTCGTAAAATCTCAGATCATAATTAACATGTTCAAATTGTTTTATTAGATCTTTACTCATATTTTTCAAATATTTTAGAAATACAATAATTTTTATCGATGTTTTGATCTTCAATCGTTGCTTACTGCCGTAACTAAATCCCAGTATTCCAATGCTGTTGAATCAAATGGCAAGAATAAAAAAAATGATAGTCATATAAAATTATAGGATTTAAGCTGAAATAAAATGAATTTACCACGATGGACAATAGAAGAAACCAAAGCCAATGTACTGCCACTGTCCGCTGTGGTTGTGCTACTGGCATTTCTATTTTTGCTCTGAATGATTCCATCTCCTGCCCGTGCAATCACCCATATCACGTACGTCACAATAATTCCAAATATAATGATCGCAGCTTTGGGTAAAACAGTTTCTAAAAGGGAAGAATAAACTTCATCCCGTGGTCTCTCTAGATGGTTGTTCATTTCGGAAATAAAAAATAGTTTAAAGACAAAACTCACGACTAAACGTAAACGCCTACGGTTGCCAAAAGACTTGGACTCCACTTGTACACCCTACCGGTACTCTGATTTACATTAACTGTTATAATAATTTGTTATTTCAGTAGAAATACGCACCTGTAAAAAAGTTATGCTAAGAATATTCTTTGTATATGTCAATTCTCTTCGTGAATAGTCATTAGGGCGCTTGTTATTGTATAGTGAAGGGCTACTTATGTGTTAGCGGTATTTCATGCATAAATGTGAAGTTAATACTCTTGGAATTTGAGTAGATACGTAGAGTAATAAGTTAATTTAGAATTAAAACGTCAGACCAACACAACTAGACGAACATATGAACTATGAAAGATTTAGATACTATAATACACTGATATAAAATTTTTATTTTTGACATTAGACATTTGATAAATTGATGTCTGGAGACACAATTGAACTTGGTTCATAAATTTATGTATTAAATTAAAGTAAATCAATGGGCTTTTCAAAATAGGTAATTTTTAATAAGAAGTGCACAAATGACAACTGACCTCTGCTGCTACGAGCATATGACGTGTATAACAACTAATTTTGCCCCTACTACAGATGTATAACGTTCGGGCTTCAGGGCATAGCTTACAGTTTGACCTCTCGATTGAATTATTGTGTTAATCCAACCTCAGATTCATAACATCCAAAGGCCTTCTGCCTTGTCTTGGCTGTGACTGGCTGACCCAATCGCCCTTGCGGAAGATGTACATGAAACTATTATTGTTTTGCATTTTGACACAATTGAACTTGGTTCATAAATTTATGTATTAAATTAAAGTAAATCCATGGGCTTTTCAAAATAGGTAATTTTTAATAAGAAGTGCACAAATGACAACTGACCTCTGCTATACCAGCATATGACGTGTATAACAACTAATTTTGCCCCTACATTCCTGTCCCTACGTTCGGGCTTCAGGGCATAGCTTAAAGTTTGACCTCCCGATTGAATTATTGTATTAATCCAACCTCAGATTCATAACATCCAAAGGCCTTCTGCCTTGGCTTGACTGTGACTGACTGACCCAATCGCCCTTGCGGAAGATGTACATGAAACTATTATTGTTTTGCATTTGCACAAAAACAGATAAGATGTTTTTCAATCCCTTGCCTATTGCCTTGTTGTCATTGTCATAAGTTCTAAATTTAACAAATCCCAAAAATAAATTGAAGGGCAGGTGCAGGAAGGAAAGGGGTACACTAAGGCAAGGCAAGGGTCAGCGATATAAAAGGAAGAGGATTTCCTTCCGAATTCATCACAAATCCAATCCAGCCTAACAATCTCATCTCACCTCATCCAATTTCAAGAGTTTTACTCAATTCCACTACTATTTCAACATGAAAGTCGTAAGAATTTTCGAAAATTATTAAAATTTCAAATATCTTGAAATTAGATTAAAAAGTGTGTCAATAATTTTAATTTTAGCTTGCAATCATCGCTTTGTGTGTGGTTTCGGCCATGGGTGCCCCATCATACGGTCATGCCGGTGGTGCTTTGTTGAGATCCGAGAGTCTCGGATACGCATCAGCCCCACTTCTGAGAAATCACGTCCCAATCACAAGATACTTGGAAACCAATGATGGATATGGCAACTACCAATTGGAGTAAGTATTCGCTATTGACATAATTCGATATGACATGACTTAACCCATATTTTTTCGTTTTAGTTACCAAACCGGAGATGGTATCAGCCAAGTTGAGCACGGAAACTTGAAGAATGGAGCTGAAGGCCCAGTCGTTGTCAAGGATGGAGCTTATTCCTGGACTAGCCCCGAAGGTCAACATTTCTCCGTCTCATACGTTGCTGATGAATTCGGTTTCCGTGCATCTGGAGCCCATTTGCCAACACCACCACCAATCCCAGCTGAAATCTTGCCCAGTCTCCGTGGTGCCAGCTACGGACATGCCGGATATGCTCATGTCGCAGCTCCAGTCCTCCGACACTCCGGCTACGCTCATTCCCCTTCCGTCGTCAGAATCGGTGGATATTAAATTATCCAAAATCACGAACATTACCTCCCGTTCTGTACTACTGTCGAAATCTAAAAAGTTTTTTAGTACAAATGTCTACCGCTCGGCCACTGCTAATTAATTCAAATTCAATTTGATTTTATACTCACCAATAAGTTTTTAATAAAAATTGATAATCTAAAAATATACTTACATTGTTGTCACATATTTTTTCATGGTTAGTTGTGGAAAAGATCAATTTTTCAGTGTAAAAGCAAAGTGCACGAAGAGACTAGACTAACGAGAACTCTTTGATTCTTGGTCCTTTCGTTATTCGTTTCCCAAATGTTATTAGTGCTTTCGCTTTCAGCAAGCAAGTCTCCCATAATCTTTCATGATTACTTGATCTACTCAATTCAGCCCTAGAATGGAGGACGGATCATTTCATCGTATTAACTTTTCAGACTCTCAGCTTAACTTGTCTCTGGTCACAAAAGCCGTACAAAGGAAAAGGAAAAAATGACAATGACAATCGATTGGATGAAGCTCTCTGGGCTTCATCCTCTTCATTGAGACTGACTGAAGCTAAGATGACATTTTTCTTCGAAAGAAAATCTCGAGTTCAATATTCAGTTGAGAAGAAAATCAGGTTCCTCATGTCGATATTCAATTCTGAACTTAATTTTTTATTTCAATAACATGCATGCAATTTTCACGATTGATTCTCTCATACTAATATTATAACATTTACAAGGCACGATCAATTTTTATAATAGGTACATCTCTGTTTTTCAACTACGCTTAAATTATATTTACAATTCATGTTGCTTATAGATATCCACGATACGTATATAAGAAAGTAGTACATCCGAACTTAACATGATTTTTTCTTAGAAAATTAAGTTAAAATTTTAAAGAAGATTTTATTCAATACATGCACTAAGCATGCGATTGATTATTCAACCCTAGGAGTTGGTGAACGTGGCAAATAGCGACGATAAGTTTTCTTAGGATAAGCCACAAATTTTCCCCTTCCAAAATTGAAACTCGCATTTGTCCTATGCCTGTTATCATGTCCAATTCCAGGGCCACTGGATCCAGACCCAGTTGGTGAAGGTCCAAAATAATGACGAGGTCCGATTTCTTCACGATCACGCTCACGGGAGCTCATCCTCTCTCTTTCAACGCTATGAACTCGTCGTCTGTTGAAAACTTTTCCACGGCGGAGGAAGCCATGAGTTCCAGAAGCAGCTGCTGCTGAAGATGAACCAAAATTATCAGGAGCAGAACCAATACGTCGAGGATTTCCAGTGATACTACTACTACTAGTTTTAGCAAATTGAAATCGTGGACTTTCACTTCTATTCCGAGCAGCAGCAATTCCTTGGCCATTGTCTCCTTGACTTTGAATAGCACTGTTGAATTTAAAACGCCGGAAGGATTCATCCATGTCGTTTCGAATTTTGAGTGCTAATTCAGCATCTGGACCTTCGGTCCTTTCAACAGCCTTCAATGCAAAAAATCCTCTCTTGTTGTATGGGCAATATTTGATTGTGTGGGCAGCGTCACCTGAAGCACCGCAAAGAGCACAGATGTGTTCCCTGGATAAAAATGGAAATAGATCAATTAATATC
>WJEZ01001005.1:0-20727 GCA_009869925.1 Thalassaphorura encarpata | reverse complement strand
TGTTACTTCACTCCATTGTTCGGAGCAGTTATTTCGGATTCTTTTCTCGGCAAATTTAAAACAATTCTGTACTTATCACTTGTGTATGCCCTTGGGGGAATCATTTTATCCTTGGCCTCTGCGGAACAACTTAATTTACCTGCAAGGTAATTCTGCTCATCTATCTGACGTAATTTAAATCCGAGACTTCTTCTCCTTGTATTTATCTATGCACGCATTTTTTCCCTGTAGACCTGTCAGCTTGTTGGGTCTAGCCCTGATTGCAATTGGGACAGGAGGGATTAAACCCTGTGTAAGTTGAGATTTACAATTTAAAAGATCTTAATGCTAATGCAAAATACTGAATTTATAGGTTTCTGCATTTGGTGGCGATCAATTCGTCCTTCCTCAACAAGCAGCTCAACTCGCGTCTTTTTTTTCCGTGTTTTATTTTTCCATCAATGCAGGAAGTCTCATTTCTACATCCATTACACCGATTTTTAGGAATGATGTGGATTGTTCGCCTAATCATGATTGCTACCCACTTGCATTCTCCGTCCCAGCTTTGCTCATGATTATTTCTCTGGGTGATTAATTTGAGATGGATTTGATAAAATAAGTAAGAGTGTACTGAAGGTTCTAATGTTTTTTTTTTACCACTCTAAGTTATCTTCCTGATTGGAAAACCATTATACAAAATCAAATCACCAGAAGGAAACATTGTGATGAAAGTGATTCGGTGTATTGGGGTAAGAAAGCATTGAGAATTTTTATTTGTTATGAAATAATAAAAATACTTCAGTTAGATCGGCGGAAACAACCTATGTGAGATGCAATGTAATTTATGTTATAATGAATCGCTTAAAGAACTACAAAATATTCTACGTACTTAGATTAGAATTCCGAATTCGAAAGTAGTGTCAATGTTTACGTTCAGTTCTCAATAATTTACTTATGAAACTCTCCCTTGCATTAATTTAAAAACTATTAAGGTGTGAACGGATTGGACTACCGTTCAATTTCAATCTAACCATTCAGAGTAGACCTTAGGTCAGAATCATTGATCCCAAGCCAAGAAAAGAACAACTGTATAAGGAATGTAACAAGCCAATTTAACAATCACATTGCAAACTCTGTTGTCTTTATGCATGAAGGATGAAGACAATAGAAAAATAGAAAATGAACTGTTGTTGTAGACGTAAGTAACGTAACGTAACTAGTCGTTCAATTCATATTCAAATTCAGCCAATGCAAATGCGATGCAAGCAGGACTGGATCTCTCATAAAATCACCTGTTGTGTGGTGATGGCTAAGCTAATTATGGATCCCACTTGCCTTGCTTTCACTCACTCATTTACATTTCACTCCATAGAAATCTCAGTTCTAAAACCTAAATTGTTATAATTTATTGCTTGCAACATGTTTATTTGTATGCCCTTAATTTCTTTCTTACTTTGGCCAATTGGAGCAATTTCAAATTCCAAAACGATATTACGAAACGTGTTACCAAATACATGCAAATTCTTGAATTTGACTTTTTTTCGTAGCATGCCATTTCCCAAAAACGGAAAACAAGTCCAAGGCGAAGTCATTGGATGGATTTGGCAGATGACAAATATGAAAAACGTCTGATTGAAGATATCAAGTGTCTCCTCAATGTTTTATTCCTTTTCATCCCATTGCCAATCTTTTGGGCTTTGTATGATCAACAGGTAGGTTGCAATTATGAGTCATTAGAGTAAAGTACATTATTTAAATTTTTATTAATATTTAGGGCTCAACATGGACTTTCCAAGCCAATCGAATGGATGGCTACACTTTAGGCTACACTATCAAACCTGATCAATTCCAAGTAAAACACAAACAAATATGCAATTTCTCATTTGGTATTCTTTCAGGCACGATTTTTATTTCATATGTACATTCGAGGTGATCAATGCCCTTTTGATTTTGGCCTTTATTCCACTTTTTGACAAATGTGTGTACCCTTGGCTGGCCAAACGTAACATATTACGAAGACCCTTACAAAGATTAACCACTGGAGGACTATTGGCTGGAGTTGCCTTCATTGCATCTGGATTGCTAGAGCTTAAATTACAGGTTTAAAAACTATGAAACAGCTTGTTCGATTAATCAATTAAATTTTTGTCTCTGCTATAATTTTCAGACGACATACCCTGTCCTACCTCACAGTACAGAAGTCAATTTAAATTTTGTGAACACTTTGCCTTGCGGCTTAAGTGTGACACTTGGGTCTAATTTGTCACACGTCTTGAGTCCAAATGACAATTACATTTATGAAATGATCGAGGCTAAAAAATATAAAACAGATATTCAAATTCTTCAAAGTGAACTTGATTTTGCGTGTAAATCCTTTGGGGAAAGTTTTAATAAGAGTGACCTATCCAAAACATTTGAAATTGATCGACAAGGTGGGAAGGTAAGATTGACATACCATTATCCATCTAATTACCTTAAAATTAATCAGTTTTGAATTATTTTGTAATTAAATTGACTCCAGGCATTTACAATCCTGGTTGTAGTAGGAGATACTCAAACACTGAAGCTAGTCCAACCAGCATCAGAGGATATTTTGACGAAAGGAGAAGCAAAGTCTAAAATCAAGTGCGTAGTTAAAAGATCCTTTTCAATTTGACGACTAATTGAATTGTTCACAATTAATAGGATTGTATATCACGGAATTGACCCATCCTGGGGAAATGTGAGTATTGAGTTCAACTCCCCTAGTCTAAAAAATCCAGTACTTTTCAGTATTATGTCCGATACAAGTGATAAAATGTCCACAACGGAAAAAGTGTTTGATCCCATGGAGTAAGTAACTAATGCGAAAATCTAATCATTGTCATTTTCCTAATATTTTTTTTTGCCTTCACTCACAGATACACTCTACGCTTGCTTTACACTTCACCCAGTGGTAAGCAAAATCAAGAAAAACGAATTATTATAAAATTTGTAAATTCAAAACTAAAAGTTCTATGCTCAATTTAGCTCCAGAAGGTCGCTACGATGATTTGGGTAAAATTGAAGTGGCTAGTGGAGGAAATTATGTTTTGAGTGTTGCCAAAAATCACACAAATATGAACGGGTCCGTTGGACATATTCGACCCTATATTGTTGGACTAAATGTTGTTACAAGGCCAAATTCAGTTCATATTCTTTGGCTTCTTCCACAATATGTATGCGTCATACTTTAAACTTTAAATACAAGAATTCTACTACTAAGCAAAATTCTTAAGACAACTGACTTCTCTGTCTTTACTAATATAGATTATAATCACAGTAGCTGAAATTATGTTTTCTATCACTGGCTTGGAATTCTCGTATTCTCAAGTAAGTCAATGAAGAAAATTGAGATGCGTGCAATGTAATTACGAATTAATGATTAATTTCAGGCACCAACTAGTATGAAAGCCGTTGTAGCCTCAGCTTGGCTCCTGACGGTTGCATTTGGGAATATAATCGTTGTTGCCGTTGTCCAAGCACATTTTTTCGACGAACAGGTAAGTGTGCTACCTAAAATCAGTCATTCAAATCTGACAGAAACAGTTTAATTGACACTGCACTGACTTATTCTAGTCCAAGGAACTGTTCTTATATGCTGGACTAATGTTTGTGGATATGCTCCTTTTTGCCTGGATGGCTTATTGTTACAAGCCTAGGGAAATCCACCCAGAAATGGTACCTGTCGAGGAAGTGAATGGAAATATGAACATGAATATGAAGAAAGCCAGCATGGATAATGATGGATTTGAAGATGAGGCAATATGAGTATAACAGGCCAAAAATAAAAAATAAATAGAATTGTTCTTAACAATGTACAGCTCGGATGACGCAAAAAGTATAAAGAATCGTTTTTCCGTGTGAAATGAAAGATTGGATCATTAAAGGAAATCCATTTACGAAGGTGGTAATACTTGTTAAGGGTTAAATTGCAATTTTTACTTTCATGTGAAATCTCATGAGTCACAAATAATTAACACGTGTAAGAAATCATCGTACACATAATTTATTTCCCTTTTCAATACATAACTCTCACAATCATAACAACACGAGGCTCAATAGTTTGGCGCTCAATAGTTTGGCACTGAAACTTCCCCTCTGAGTAATAATTCTTAAGCGCGATTTTGGGAAACAGAAACTTGGCGAGCAACATTATAGATCAAATTACCGAATAATATTCTCCCAAGTCTCCCTCACCAAATCTGAGCCTAATTCACCAATTGCAATGCACACGGCCTGAATATTTGAACTAACGATTCTTGGCTGAATTGAAGCATCAATAACACGTAAATGTTCGGTTCCTAGAACTTGCAATTTTGAATTGAGTACAGCATCTGGATCACTAGTTTTGCCCATGGCACATGTTCCAGCTGGATGATACACGCTGATTGTATAACTCCTAATGTAACATTCCCAATATTCTTTACTCCTGTAAATTTTGTCTTCACAACCAGGGAAAGGAATCGTGGACAATTTGGCCCCAAGGGATTGGAAGGATTCAGTCCGCTCAACCATGTCCAAGGCCTTTTTAATACCTGAAGAAAAGAAGTTCAAAATTTTTAAATCGTATACTAATTTAAAACGAATAAAAAAAGCTCACCATCTAAAATAACGCTGACATCATCCGGATGCTCTAAATAATTTGGATTTATTAACGGTGGTACATTTGGGTCAACACTGACCAATTTAATATCTCCTCTAGATTTTGGTCTCGCGATCATAGCCATGATGTGAAATGAATCCTTTCCAGCCAACGGTCCATAAAATTTTTCCGCAACATCTTCTTTTAAATTAAAAACAGAGGCAAGGACTTTGGGTCCTTCTGTATGGATCGGATGAGCCAAGAGAATTAGTTGGACGTCTGGCCATTTAGGTGTTCCTCTTTTAAGTGAGCGCCCAGTAAAATTGGAAAGAAAAAATCCATTTGCTGAAACTCCAGAAAAACTCAAGGGCCCAGTCCCAGTTGCCAAATAACTGACGAGACCTCCAGCATTGATATCTTTATCTGGGTGAAATGTCAGGTGTTTCTCAATAGTAAATGGACCGACCATGGCAATTATGTGATCTTGCAGATTTTTGCCAACTGGGAGATCCATAATTGGTTTTATCTGAAGGTAAAAAAAAATTCAACTTCCTATATAAAATCGTTTCGCAATAAATTGTGATTGTGAATTTTTTACCCCAAGAGATTTCAAATGCTCAGCAGGTCCAACTCCAGACATCATCAAGATTTTTGGCGTACCAATCGTACCTGCACTCAAAATAACTTCTTTGCTGGCCCGAGCTGTAAAGTTCTCCGAATGACGCGTGTATTCGACCGCATATGCTTCTTTTGTTCCGGGTTTGAACAATACCTTATGCAAAACATGAAAAATGTATCAAATACTTCAAGTGATCTCTCAAAATTCAACTACTATATTACTTTTGTAACGAATGCGTATTTATAAATTGTGAGGCGGTTTCCACGTTTTCCTCTGATATCATGAAGATATGCCTGGTATGCTCCCCATCGGCGTCCTCTTTTTGTCGTGTAGTAGATTTGGTTGAATCCTCAAAATTAAATGTATTTAGGTTAGTATTTTTATGGCCAATAAATCAATTTGACCTGCAAATCAATGAAAAACTACCTTCGTCATATGGTCCATTTAAATCAACCTGTTTATATCCGAGTTGTTTTGCAGCTCGGATCCAAAATGGTGCCAATGGATTGAAACTTGCTGGTTCAACGTTCAGTTCTCCACCGAAACCATGATATTTGGCTGAAACATTTTTTCGTAATAATTTCATCAGTTGTTGAGAACAAGGAAAAGGACTGGCTTAGTCAATGCGTTAAATCCGTACATTGGACATGAAATATATTCAATTCCATGTAATACTAATTACGAACCATTATTACCAGAATCACTGTAGATAAAATTATTGCTACATCATAATTTTCAACGCTAGTGCAGTTTTGTTTGTCAGTGAAACAACATCAAATAGTTTGGCTATTAGTCCTGTCGTTCTATTCTATTTCTTATAAGTAATTGACAAAGTAACTGGAACAGTGAATAAACTTCAAGTGAATATTGCTCTAAAAGTTTTGTGCAGGGATAATTGCTAAGGCCAGTTTAATTTCAAAACAAAAGGCTCAAAATTCTGGAACAGTGAAATAAGACCCTGTGATAGGATGCGATACACAAGCAGCACAGGAATACGAAACAGGGGTACGTAAGTAAAACAGCATAGAAAAACCGCACACTTGAGCTAGCCTAACATTGGTCAAAGGTCATATGGGCAGCTAATATTTTACAGTGATGATCACGGGGTTAGGCCTGACTTCCAAAAAAAATTTCATGCAATTCTAATTGTTACGCCGAAAAATGTTGCCTTGATAGTCAAAGTCCATTCCACTTTCTTGAATTATTGCATTATTTGGACAGACTTAGAAAGTAGGTGTCTACTCGATGTCGTGTTTGACTTACCAGTGGCTTCAGTCAAATCCGAACTGTGATAATTTTCTGATCTTTTGAAATAATCCAGCATTCTGCGATAACTCCATCGAACATCACCACTTATTTTTGCCCAGTAATCATAATCAAATGGATGTCCTCTTATGTATGCCATGAAGTTGAGATTGCTAGTTCCTCCCAAGGCTTTCCCTCGTGGCCATAAACTTTGCTACACATGCAATTGGTTTTAATAGTTTCTCAACAATAACAACAATCTCAGCCCAGGTTCACAGACACAGGCTAGAGCCCATTATATTTTGATTACCTTATTATTCAAAGCAAAACATGAATGATTTTGAGGGACAGTTTTAAATGCCCAGTCCAGAGTAGGATTATTTGGAAAAAGACCAGCAGCTGCTGGAACTGCCATTAAAGGATTTGGCTCACCCCCAGCTTCCAGCAACAATACTCTGTATTGTTCTGAGAGTCGATTCGCAACAACTGCTCCAGATGAGCCAGATCCAACTGGAATAAATTAATTTAAGTTGTTTTCAGTAAAATTACCTTTTGATCTTGTACAAATGAAACTAGCGACTCACCAACAATGAAGTCGTAGACATCGTTGATGTTATCATTTGAAGCTGCGATCTGATCACCAACCTGATCCAGAAGAGCGTACTCTAATAGAAACACTGGAAAATAAGCAGCACCACCCAGAAGGAATAATTGCATTACTCCTCCCAACAATGTCGTAGGTCTTGGTGTCGTTGCCATTTCTACTACTACTAGTGCCAAAAAGGTCTAAGAACGACCCAAGTAATTTACATAACAGGGCAAAATAATTTACAATGAGATTCCCTAAATTGCAAAATCACAAAGATTTGCTCAACGCAACAGTCTGTCTGGCGTGTGCCGTTTCCGTTCAAGTGCATTACTGTAACTGACCAAGTCTTGAAACGTTGAAACTGTAAGTGAAGGAGAATGAAATCAAGGAATTGTTTAGTCGAGAAAAAAGCTAAGTTAATTATCAAGACAAGACTACAACAAGTTCTCACGATTTAAGATTTTGCAATACAATAAGAGAAGTAGCATTAGTAATTGTTGGTTCGTTCCTTCTTTGAGGGAAGATGAAGGAAGAATTAGTCCATGCATGAAAGGCAAGGCAAACGCAAAGTAAAGTAATTGCAGAGATAGTTAAATAAATACGCTACTACCTTTCATTTTCAATGTTATCTTATGTCATATGGGATAGGGGTGCGTGTGATGAATGACTAAGCTCATTTAATCAAAAGATCCAATTTTATTGAGCCAGCCGGTTTTCCTACTTTAATTTTGTGCCAATGTCAAACTATTATCGCCGAAAGGAAAGTACCCTACCCACAATCACAATGCATTTGTGTCAAGTGCGAAATAAAGTTAGAATAAGACTTAAAGATTTAATGATTATTCATTTTATTTTTGAGCTCTTTTTTGAGACAAATCCAAAGTATCAGTTTCCAGTTTCAAGAGAAAAGTTTCATAGGCCACACAAGGCAAATTTTAATGTCTGAGATCAGGCATGACGGTGGGAAGTATTTTTAAGGACGTTTCTCTGAGTTCTTCTTGGTATGAGATTCGGCATTTTTGATAAACTTGGCCCGATTTTTCACGTATTCTTCTGCCAGCTCTCCACGCAATGGATGATCTGGTTCAGGCTAAAAAAATGCACAAAATTAGCTTTGCAACCTCTGCTAATAATATTTTATGACAAATTGCATACCTCATTCACAAGTTTGATCAGAGCTTCAAACACCTGACTGGCCTTAGTAGCTGGCTTCCAATGCTCGGAATTGATAATGCTGAGACAGACTTGTCCCTCTTCATCCACATTCGGATGGTAAATCTTGGTTTTAAACTTGAGCGTTGGAGGTTTGAATGGATATTGTTCTGGGAACACAATCTCAATCTTGAACGCCCCTTTGTTGAATGGAACGGCATGGGGGACAATCAAAGCTTCCCAGATTCTGAAAATGCAATTAACTATCATGAGCAAGCTATCCAAACTTAATTGTTCCTTGCCGGGCTTACCTGATGTCGGATTCATTGACCTTGAAATTGTGAATACCAGCAATCGCACTCTTTTTGATGTCGATGGCTTCCTAAATCAAATCAAAAATAGGCAATTACTAAAAACTTACAAAATAGACCCAATTAGAAAGTTGACCTCCTATCCTCACCTTCTGCAAACGACGAGTTGATGCGTCTCCCATGACTCTCAACTAATTGAATTCTGACTCACTTCACTGATCAAAGTCTGCAAGTAAAACTAATTTTCTACTACGATTTGTTCCTGACAAGAAGATCCGACAGAGTGCCGAGAAGACGAAGAACCCTATTGAATTAAAAGTTTTAGCGAGTGAGTGAAAATCAAACAGCTGGTCTGGTTGCCAAGACGGACGGATGCTGATTTATGATGAAAATGAAATTCTTTGTTCAGCAGCATATTTTGATGTAATTTAACCTCGCGCCGTTTCGCAGCCAAGAAAAGTCAAAAACAATCGAGGACGGAAATAATTCTGTCTGCCTATAAATTATGCAACATGAATGAAATCCATCGATACGATACTTTCACATTCATCAAAACACCAGCTGAGAGCCGAGGTTAAAACACTCCAGTATTTCCGTCGCAGCAGCAATGGGTTACTACGCTAGAATTCCATTTTCTGTTTCTCAGTATTAACTACACCATTGAGCCAGCCTGTAATTCCCAGTCCTAACGTAAACATTTTACGAACTACATTTACTTCTCTATATGTGCTCTACACGTTAAGCCAAGCTTGCAAGCAATTTGTGTGAAGGACATCCTCTTTACTTTGGAATTTGGCATATACCACTTGTACCATGCCATGGCATGGAATCCAATTTCACATGCCGGTGTACCAGTGCAGACAGTTCAATTTAGCACATAGTGAATTTTGCATGAGAACGAAGAAGACCAGGATTGCAGTAGTAGTGTAGTTCAGAGTCAGAGTTAGTCATCCCCACTCTAGCATAGCCAGCCGTCAACTGACTCAACTGAATGATTAGCAAAAAAAGTGACACCTTAAGGCTAGTCTAATCCACGGCAGACCGCGAAGATTTTGTTTCTAATTTTGCTCTGAAGTCTGACTGACTGAATTTTTTTAAAAGCCTTTACAATTAACGCATGACTGACGACAGGGTAAAGTAAACAATTCTTTGTAACGAAATAATAATAGCGATTCACTTTTACCCTGGTTGCGGCTAAGGCTTAGGCTGAAGCTGGACCGTGAAGACTGGTCGTGTAATTTTCCTGCCTGCAATGAAAACTGACGGAAGTTGTGGGAGTGATGCGGTGAGCCACAAGTTGATACCACAATTATGGAAATGAAATAAAAAGCTGATAAGGATAATTCGTACACACAGAGCCTAGGCAAAGCAAGGCAAGACTGGCAGGGCATGGGAGTTGAAATTAGCTTTTAATATGGGAAACCTTATGTGTAATGTAATGTAATGCAAATGAGAAGATTTATCGGACAAACTTGTAAGTGTAAAACTGTCTTACGGTCTCTCAACTCAAGTTTGACCTGCGTTACGAAATTCTGGAGAAGGGTAATCCATTGGTGCTGTCAATGTCATTGTGGTAATAGACGTACTCATAGTGTTGGACAAATTATGAGTTTACGAATACAAAGGTCAGAAGAAGTATCCAATTACCAACTCCCGGCCAGATTCCTTGGGGAAATCCATATTGTAAGTAATGTATTACAATCAAAATCATATGTAATGACTTACACCTCAATATTATTACTCTCATTTTCAGGCCTTATCATGCTTGCTCATTGTATGCAGTATTGGGACCATTGCAAATTTTTATTACAAAATTTCCGAAGAACCACCAAAAGAGCAGCTGCTCGGTAAGTAAGAGCATTTCCAAAAAATTGTATTTTAAAGGAAAATTTTGTAGAGTGATTTTTTCATATTACAGATCGTGGATTTATCCTTTTTGTAATATTGACGTTACTCGTTAGTGTAATCGATATCTGCCTCTCCGTCCTACTTATTTGTGCCGCTAAACAGGTAAAATTTAGCTGTAATTGCATGTAATTGTAAAACTTGTAATTTCGAGACTAATAATTTTTTTCTACACAGGCATCCCTAGGAAAATCTCTGCTGTGGCAGAGGTTTACAATTTCTTTGTTAATCGCGTATGCACTGCTAACATTAGCTTTTGGGGTTTTACTATCAACTGCACTCGTCCTTCTTGGACTTCTTCCTAGTCTAATTTATAAATCATTCGCTATTTGGGTAGTCAATGGACTCATTTGGGATTTACGGGGTCAGGTCAAGATTAGTTTTCCGGCAGAGTCCCTGCAAGCTTTACCAAGTCTCGTGGATCAAGATGAAGATAAAAAGTCCACGACTGTTTTTATATTCAACAAAGATACTCCAGATATTGTAGAAAATAAGTCATTGTTAAAGAAAGCCTCTCGTGCCAATACCAATCAAAAATCTTCGCATTCGAATTAGTAGGCCCTATTCTGTGTTATTTTCATTGTATTGTTGAAAAGTATTATTGAGATTTCTATTTGTTATATGAGTTACTGTTAAAAATTTTGTGATATAATGACTAGTTGGGCCTTTGGCGAGAAATATTTAATTTATTAATTTACTTTTTCAAGAAAAAGTGTAATCCAAAGTTTGTTTTTCTATACTAGTCCTAGTCCTTCAGTACTTTTGTAATCCTCAAACCAAAGCGCTCATGATCAAGTGCAAAATAAAACCTTGGATTTACAAATTATTAAATCACACATGGCAGTCGAAATTATTTGTTTTGGAAATCGACCACAATTTTCCCACGAGCATGACCTTCTTCCATCTTTTTATAAGCTGCTGGTAAGTTCTCAAAGGCGAAAACTTCTTGGATGATGGGTTTAATCTGGAATTCAAAATTACTTGATTAGAAGAAGCAAATGTACACTACACGCAACAATGAATAACTTCCTTACACTGCCTCTCTCAATTAGAACAGAAAAGTTTTCCAAGGGATATCCAATCGGAGCAAAGAAAGCCCATTTAGTTGGAATTGCCTTTGTTTGAAAAGATTTGTAATTTTCCCATACAATATCGTTCAAATTACGAGCAAGTCCACCACAAAGACCAAACTTGTCGATATTCGATAAAAATGGAGGTGATAGTGTAATGTATTGCCCAACTCCAGACTGTAAATTGTGAATTAAACTCGATTGTTGCTTTGAGCCAGTTAAATCAACAATGCAATCAAATCTGGAAAGGTAAAATATACTTAAGAGGTTTGCATATTCAGAATTTTTAGAACAAGACAGTTGCAACTTCAACTTACGGTGCGCTTTGTTTAATCTGTGAAGCATAGTCTGACATTTTATAATCCACTGTCACATCGCAACCGATACTCTCAAGTAGCTCAACTGCATCAAAACTGCAAGTTGACACTACCTATTTGTTAAAAATTCACAATGTTGAAATCAACTTTAGATAACCTCAAAATAATTTTAGATTCTCTTACGTAAGCTCCATTAGCCTTTAAATATTGAATTAAAAATGAACCGACCCCACCAGAACCTCCAAGGACTAAAAATTTTTTATTGAGCAAATTCTGATAACCTCCAGTGAGACGGATTGCAGACCAAGAAGTTAATCCAACGTATGGTATTGAAGCAGCTTCCACAAAGTCTAAACTTTTAGGTTTTCTTCGAACCTGGAAAAATACAAATTAATCAACACTTCCACAACGAAATGAAATTTCTGATCTTACCATGTAGTCAGATGTGACAACAAAGTCAGAATGACTCCCAGGCCGTTGTACTCCACAAACTCCATAAACTTCATCCCCAACAGACAATGATACGACCCCATGCCCAACCTGAACAATAACTCCAGCAAAATCTCTGCCCAGAACAAGTGGAAACTCAATTCTGTCATGCTTTCTTAAAACTGAGAACAAATCTGTGGAAGGTAGTGTCGTCCAATTCTTTGTCGTGGATTCCAAATCCCTTAAAAAATTAATAGCACCTTGTCCATAGCCTTTTGTCATTGCCACATCAATCGGATTAATAGAAGCAGCCTTGACTTGGACCACTACATCTGTCGGAGTTTGAAGGATAGGGCGTCGCGTTCTTGTGGCCAATTGCAGATCTGGTCCATTATGATGACTTTCAGAATAAGAATGAAGTTCCCATGAGCGGTAGGTCACGGAGGAATTTTGCCTGTCTTGGTCTCGTTTTGACCCAGAAGACGTCGTAGAACTTTTGCTGCTATTGTCCGCGTGACTCGTCCCGCCGTCCACAATTCTGGTTGAAGTTCCGGCACTCGTCAACTTGGTCGTCGTAAAATTCCTCTTCAGGAGTCCAAGAGGAATTAGTGACCATCGCATTTTGATGTGGTCACCAAATATTTTTTCGTAATTCCAATTCTAACCAAAATCAGAATTTTTGAAACGCGCTATTTGATTTGAGCCTTTTTGTGATTTCAAGGTGCCAGGATGCCCCGCCGAACTATTAATGAGGTATTTTAATTATTAATTTTGCTATCAATTAATTAGTTACGTCATAACGTCTATAAGAAAATGGTCAATCCTTTTGTTCTGATTCCAGACTCTTCGACAACTCCAAAAAGGTGGACTTTCCCTTCCTGAACTTTACGAAAGTACATTTGAAAAACTAAATAAATCAAGACATCTAAATGCATTCACGTTCCTTCGTTCGGATACACAAATTAAAAAAGATTTGGATAAAAATCAGACTAATTTGAACAAATTACCCTTGAGGGGATTACCTATTGCGATCAAAGATAATTTTTGTGTGGAAGGAATGCCAGCGACTTGTGGATCTAAAATGCTCCAGAATTTTATGCCGCCTTATACGGCTACAGTGGTTAAAAAACTAATTGATGCTGGAGCTGTCATTATCGGCAAGACTAATTTGGATGAGTTCGGAATGGGGTTGGTGAAAATTACATTTCTTACCTAGAATTCGACTTAAAAGGAATAGAATTAAGGAATTCATATAATTTCTTAACTTTCTCAGGTGCGGTACATTGGACAGTGTTTTCGGACCGACCAAAAATCCATGGGGATTGGAAGAGCACAAATCTGGGGATTACTCCTATTCTGATTGGAGAATCCCTGGAGGAAGCTCTGGGGGTAGTGCTGTTGCAGTAGCCACTGGAATTTGCTATGCGTAAGCCAATTATTCTAAAAAATGACGCACGTTCTTTCAAAAACTTTTGTTTGAACAGTGCTCTTGGATCCGATACTGGAGGATCCACAAGAAATCCAGCTTCCTATTGTGGTGTCGTAGGATTAAAACCCACTTATGGAGTTTTGTCTCGCTACGGTCTGATTCCTCTAGTCAATTCTTTGGATGTTCCTGGGATTTTAACAAGGACGGTTGACGATTGTGCAATAATATTCAGTAAGAGTTTTTTACCTCGCCTGATTTGTTTGGATTTCTAAACATTTTATTTTGTCTAATTCTTTAGACGTCACAAAAGGATTTGACGAAAATGACTCAACTTGTATCGACATGGAATTTCCACCTGTTGTTATAGAAGAACCAAAAGTAGACCACTTGCACATTGGAATCCCTGACGAATTCAACTGTTCCGAATTACAACCCGAAGTTATCCAGTGTTGGAAAGAAATTGCAGATTTACTTGAAAAATCTGGGGCAAAAGTGTCTCGAGTACGTTTCCTATTAGAAATCTACGGTTCTCCCAAGGCCAAGTTATTTAAAACTTAATTTCTATTCCAGGCGTCTCTACCCCACACAAAGTACTCTATTTCATGTTATTCAGTCTTAAACCCATGCGAAGTCGCCAGTAATATGGCACGGTATGACGGTCTTCGTTATGGTCATCGGAGCACACGTCCAAATCTCAACTCTACAGAATCTCTGTATGCCCTAACAAGGCACGAAGGATTCAATGATGTTGTGCGTGGAAGGATTTTAGCTGGGAATTATTTCCTTCTTAAGGCGTAAGTAGAGTCTAATTGTATCTTTTTTTATTATTATTATATTGCAATTGGTAATCTTTTCCTCTACAGAAATTATGACAAATATTTCGTACAAGCTATGAAAGTCCGTCGACTTATTACACGAGATTTTGACAATGCTTGGGAAAGTGGTTACGATGTCCTCCTAACTCCAGTAACACTGTCGGCAGCTCCAAAATATTCAGATTTCACTGCCCTTGACAATCGTACACAAACTTCAGTGCAAGACTATTGCACTCAATCTGCGAACATGGCAGGTAAAACTGTCACTTCAGTAAAATAGATACTTTCCAAGTAGAATTCATATATGCATATCCTTGAATTATTTTAATAGGAGTTCCAGCACTGAGTTTACCTATCAAACTAAATCCCTCTGGTCTGCCTTTAAGTCTACAACTGATTGGTCCCAAATTTAGTGAAAACAAATTGCTCAATGTAGCCAAGTTTATAGAAAACAATGTCAACTTTGTTAATGCTTAACTTTGTATTTTTGAATATGATAGATAGGTAAGAAATTGCATTATAGAATAAATTTTGCTTGAAGTACAAAGAAAAGCTAAATTTATAAGCAGTTTCATATCTTATATGGAAATACAACTAGAACTAGAAGATAAATTATAAATATAAACTAGCTGCAAACACAATATCTCGCTTAATTAATTTGACTCCTTCATTGAATTTCTCTTCCAACTCTTTGTTTCCAATAACTTTGGCAGCCAAGGACATTTGACGTAGGAGTTCTTCCAGTCTTCGCATGCATCTGATAATTCCACCTGGTAAAAACATATGGCTTAGCACATTGTATTCTTAATTCTGTAAAATGAAAATTTCTCACCTTCGAATATATCTGTCATCTCGCAAAGTTTAGAGAATGAAGCTCCTTTGCACCACTCATGGACAACATCCATCAGAAAAGGTTTGAATTGATCCGTGTATTCTTGTTCGTCAATTTCCAATTTACATTCGTTACTCACTTTAGCAATTTGACGGGCCATGTCCTGAAAATATATTCAAAAGATTTATGCAATTTCCAATAAACAAGACAGAAGCATGAATGCTTATGTAATGTCTCCTTACCTGCATAAGTTTGAGAGCTCCAGAGAGTTCCTCCGATAGTTTAGGGACTTGGTTGCTTCGCTCATCACAAACTAAACAACTCAACAGAGCCACGGATTTTGGAACATCCAGATCAATAAATACTCCATTGAAGATCATTTCAGTAAGCAAGAGTTCATCAGCACTCGTAAGTTCACACGCGACTCTTCCCTTGATTTCAATTACATCATCCCCAGAGGAATACCCAAGTCTCCTAAGTACTCTTTTTCGACATTTTAATTCATCCATTTGAAGCAAGGATTTTGCTTTCTTGAGATCAGCCTTGGCGGCTTGAACGTTGATACTCAACTTGACTTTCTTGGCGTAAGTATTGTAAAGCTGTGGAGTCTCTGGTTTCTCATGGAGATTGTGTGAAGCCAGCCGTTTCTCGTAGCGTGTAATATTTCCAACCAGTTCAGTAAACTTTTCATTTTTAATTTTCATATCCTTAATTGGATCAAGGAGTGGAACCTTGGAAAAACGCCTCTTGACTTCATTAATGCTCCTTAGGATTTCCATCCTACTATCGGCGGGTCTCAGGTCGCTTGCAAGATACACACGAACTTGGCTGACCTTTTCAATCGCATCAAGCGACACGGGAACAACTCTCATGTCACCTGGTTCACGATCAGCAGGGGGTCGAACGTCTTCCACCGACTATGAGTTAAAATATTTTTTATCATGTTTGTGAATAAAAAAATCATACTTGAATGAATGCACAGAATTAATCTTACTTTAGAATCAGCTCCTTCACGCGAAACATGAAGAATAGCTTCAACAACGAATAGAGGCTTTGCATTTAAGGGATTTTCTCTAGGGTTATCCATTCGCTTAAAGTTGACAACAGCTCCCCAGCCAAAGTCTTGCTTTGCATTTTTAACCTGAAATTAAAAGAAGAATGTTCATTTCAAACTGACTTAAAACTTCTGCAAAATCTAATAAATTTTTAAAAGAAAATATGTCTACTGAAGTAATTAATTTAATTGTAATTTAATTCAATTCTGTAATTTCTGAAGAGTCCTACCAAATTTTGGTAATTAGTACTTACGTATATCAAACGACCAGGCTGCATGAATGGGATGATGTATTGAGGATCAGTAATAAACGTTCGATATTCAACTCCCAACTTGTCAAGTTGGACTCTGAGATTATAATATGTAGAAATCTCCTCTTCTCTTGGGACAACGGCCGCGTTATATTCCTCCTCAGCTTTAACCAGCTCTGCACAGATGAGAAAACAAGATAAAATATTGGCTTATTTCTCTTATACTAAAAATTAAGTCACAATTCCCAAATCATCTTACTCTCACAGATAGCAGGAATTGAGGAGTAATTCTGGAACTGGAAGAAACTTCTTTCCATCATGAACTCCGGGTTAATTTCTTCAACTCGCATCAAATTCAGAACCATGTTGTATGTGAGGTGAAATGCAGAGTTGATGGGATCTGCTTGACCCCTTAGTAAACCCCTTCCAACGCTAGGGCTGATTTTTTCATCCATCATGACAATAGAAATTCCTTTGTCATCAATTCCTCTTCGCCCAGCTCGACCTGACATTTGAATGTACTCACCAGATGTAATCTACAAACGAATTAATTGAAAAAGTTAGAACTCAAAATTAATCCTAAGTTTAAAACAAATTTTTTCAAACATACCCATCGATAAGTTTTGCCATCAAACTTTCGTACATTCGTAAAGAGGACAGTCCGAGCAGGCATGTTAAGACCCATTGCAAATGTTTCCGTTGCGAAAAGAACTTTAATGAGTCCCTCAGAGAAAAGAATTTCAATCGTTTCTTTCAAAAGTGGAAGCAAACCTATTGCATTCGAAATATTTTTAGAACTTTGTATTCAACTCTACCCCGGAATTTTATATTGAATTAATTAGCATGATCACTTACCACCATGATGTATTCCAATACCACGTTTCAACAATGGGAGAAGATTTTCAACCTGGGGTAATTTTTGATCCTCCTTGCTGAGAACATCAATAGCATTCTTGAAAACTTCCTCAACCAGCAGCTTGTCTTCCCCTAAGGCAAAAATAAAATCATTTAACGTGCAAATAGAAGACTTTAAATATAACAAACTAACCTGAGTTGAAATCTAATTTTGCCAATTGAAGAGCATAAATTTCGCAATCTTTCTTGCTAAAACTGAAAACGATGACGGGACACAAGTCATGCTCCATTGCCATTTTGATGACTTTGTGACAAGGTGAATCTTCTCCTTGACCTTTCCCTCTATTTCCTCCACCTCTGCCACCGCGACCTCCACCCCCTCCTCCTCTTCGTCCTCCTGAACCAGATCCAAAGCTATCGCTAGTTTGTAAATTTCCCATCGCATTGTTGAAACCTTCCTCACGGAAATTTGACTGAAACAAATACAAATTACACCATTTAATCCCGATTGGGCTGATGAACTGAGCTAAAAACTTACATTTTCATCCACCACAAGATGAATACCATCTGAGCCCACAGGGAACAAGTAATGATGAAGTGGAACTGGGCGATATTCAGTATGAATAACATTACAAGGTTGTTTGTGCAAATGAGTGATCCACTGTGCGAATTGAATTGCATTTGGAATTGTTGCAGAAAGAAACACGTAATGTGTCTTCCTTGGAAGAAGAATAATTGTCTCTTCCCAAACGACACCTCTCTCCTTGTCACGCATGTAATGAATTTCATCAAATACTACCCAACCAACTTCTCGCATTATTTCTGAACCACGATATAGCATGTTCCTCAGAATCTGAAATGCAAGAATAATTAACATCTTGAAAAATCTAAAAAATTCAATATGCTCACCTCAGTGGTCATAATGAGACATCCAGCAGATGGATTGATGGTCACATCTCCAGTTATCAACCCAACATCTTTAAACTCTTCATAAAACTCACGATACTTTTGATTACTGAGTGCCTTGATTGGCGTTGTGTAAATGACGCGCTGATTATCTTTGAGACCTTTTGCAATTGCATATCTGAAATTAAACAAATGATATTTTATCCTCCGTTCTACCCGTGCATGCATACTAAATTGATAATAGTGTCTTACTCTGCAACCACCGTTTTCCCTGCAGAGGTATGAGCAGAAACGAGACAAGACTGATAATTATCCACGCATTGGACTGCCCGCTCTTGAAACAGATCCAACTTAAAGGAATAAGTTTTGACTGGTTTCTCAATTGGGTGAAGTGGAATGTAGTACGAGTTCTTGGGAACTGTCACAACATGTGTACAACCCGAATCCTCAGGAGTGTCCAAAGTTTTTACATCCACTTGAGGTAAATATTTCTGAAGGGATTCTACATCATCTAAAATCCTAGCTCTCTTGTGTTCCTCATTCTCATCATCATCATCATCCCCTTCATCCTCCTCAGCCTCAGCCCCAGCTTCTCCTTCAGCTTTCATTTCGTCTAGATTTCTTTTCTTGATTTCCTTGACCACGGAATATATGGCAGCAGCAGCAGCAGAGCTCCCTGCCGAAGTGCTAGGTTCTAAACCCAGGTCAGTAGATTCTTCCATGTCTTCTTCTTCTTCTACCTTGACCACTCTAGGTTTCTCATCGCTACTGTCACGGGATTCTGATTCCATATTTTCTTCATTTTCACATGTTTCGCCTGTATTCTCATTTTCATTCGCGTCTGGAGATTCCGTTTGTGCCTCAGTAATTTTCACAGTAGCTGCTTCCTCCTCAGCAGGAGTTGCCATTTCGACAATGCGAATGCGACCTCTTGCCCTGATGGACAATTTAATTTAAATCTTTTCGTCGACGGAAAAAAGTTACACTTTTGCACGAATGACGAAGGAAGTCCACGAGCGAGTCCACGATCCTACGTTTAAAATTGGGCCCACATTGTATTGTGCATTCCGGGCTATTGGGTAGGGACCACTTAACCCCAGCACAAAAATCAGGAAAAAGTTTTAAATGAACCAATTTTTGCCTATTTGGACATCTAATTTCGGGCCAAAGTACTTCAACTTCAACAAATGGGATTATATTCTGAAAATCGTCAAATCATGATACCAATACGGACTATGGACTTGCTTTTTTATTAATTAATATGATTATGAAATTCAGAAACCTTGGTACGGTATGTTGCCCATTGGCTGGCCAGCAAGAAAAATGACATTTCTTCAATCTAAGAGAGTTTAAAATCTAAAAAGAAAATCTTGGTTCTCTTTCGTCTAAAGCCAAATAATAGTTAGTTAGCATATTATTAAAAACCTAATTTGGTTCATTCCATTCTAATCTTAATGTAAAGCTGTCGTATTGGACAGTACCGTTACCGTACCATCATTACTCACAAGGGAGGGTCACCACATGCGTCAAGCACTCAGACCCGACATATTTTTTTCTCAACTCTATAGAGTCCCCACACATAGAAAAAGTTGAAACTTGCCTGCAGAAATCATAACTTTTTGAAATATAATTTTTTGAAATTTTGGTCGAAATTTTTCCAATGGAGAATTAAATTTTGATGGGTTAAATGCCATGCTGATTTTTCCATTTTGCATTTCGACGTGTTTTTGTCGTCTACAGGTAAGGTATAGGAAAATATCAGAAATCACCAATTTTGATTAGCCCATCAAATTTGTATTATTTTTCTGCAAATTTTAGTATCTGGTTCGACCAATTTGGATAAAGTTGATTTTTCATAGACTTTTTTATAGACACATTTTTCATTTCTCAACTCTATAGAGTTGAGAAAAAAATATGTCGGGTCTGAGTGCTTGACGCATGTGGTGACCCTCCCTTGTCAGATCCATAGCCTTCTTTACATTTGCAATTTTAATGTAAGATTTGTATTTTCAAAATGATAGTCTTTCACTCCTTCGTTTAGAACAATGTAATGACATTGGCAAGTAGCCGTTGTTGCGGCTGGCTCATCCTGCAATTGCTCATGTCGTTTTGTGGTATGAATTTCCGCTTTCCTGGACGTAATCAAGCCTATATAAATTTTCCCCAAAAATTATTGCTATTGTCAACTCATATTCGACCTTCATTCCCAGTTCTGTCCATTTTGCAGGACGATTACAAGCAAGCGAGACGCGAGACCATGTCAAATAAAATATGTTGCGGGTATTCTCTTCGGGGTGGAACCAAGGCGGTTGGTTTATCTGATATTGTAAGGCTAAACTAATATTTTTAGTCAATTTGTGAAATGT
>WJEZ01001004.1:0-20730 GCA_009869925.1 Thalassaphorura encarpata | reverse complement strand
AAGTAAGTGCAGGGGAAAATACATGCAAAAGCAATCCTTTGACGTTCGTTCGTTTTTCATATTCATCCATCACAAAATTTAGTTAGTCTTGCTGCTGCTCCTCAGTCTATTGACTCTAATGCCTTGGCTCTGTGTTCTTTATTCCCATGCATGGAATGAAGACACAAGCCAAGCCAAGCCAAGGTTTTGCTCACAAGTTAATCCTTTCGCAGTTAAGGAGAAAAAAGCTAAAGTCAGTCAGTCAGTCAGTCCATTGGGGTTAAACAACAAGGCTCACGTAAAATAGTCAGCAGAAGGTGCAGCAGCAGCGGCAGCAGCTCTTTGGTTCTTCGTTTCTTATCCTCAATTTTTATCCGTCCGTACCCTATTTGCATTCATATGCATGCACTACGGTTTTCTTTTCTTGCAACTTTCTCTATACCTTCTTTGCATTGCAATTGCAAACACCTGCCTTCCCTTGCCTTGCTAAACTAACCTACGCTCTCATCCTCATCCTTATTTAAAACAATTTCCGTCTTGATTAGATTTTTAACTCAGGTAGACAGACTTTGCCTCCTGCTAATAATTCCGACCCACGCCACGCGACATACCAAGCCTACCTTGCAAATTTTGTTCATCTTCATCTTAACTAATTCAAGACGTTGAGATTGCAAATGAGATTTGAGCGTAGCTAAGCTAATCTAAACTAAACTAAGGATTGGGGGCGAGTAGAAAATGTGAAAATTCTCGCATGGTCTTAGCCATGAGAGAAGTTTCATCAAATTATTATTAATTTTCCACAAGTCTGCGTCACATTGAGTAGATGGGATGACAAAACCTAGAGAGAGAGAAACTAATATCATGAAGTCTCATTTACGTACGTAGGAGACAGACGAAGAAGAATAATTGTCTGACGGGTTGAGTTGGTTGTTGAGATGAGAAAAATACTTGAGTTGAGTTGGAGGCAAGGACTGAAGAAAATGACATTACCTTTTACCTGGTTTCTTAGAAACGAGAAAAGATTTTAAAAATTCATAGTTATCACTCTCCTCATTCAGATAGAGATGAGATAACAGAGAGAGAAAAAAGTCAAGAGAGACAGGATTTGAGCACGAATTTGGATTACAAAAACTCAGAATTCTCACAAAATATCCACTTGAGTGAACTCTTCACCCTTCTATGAGAAAATATGCAAAAATTCTCCCCCATCAAAAAAAATCTTATCGAGTCCACTGTCTAAACTCTAAAGAAAGGAAGGCAAAAATTCTTCTTAGCCTATTCCCCATATATTTTCATATTTTTCCTTCACTAAATTTTCTTTCATATCTCCTGAGATCAGCCCTACTGCCGTGGCAAAGTTGGTTCCAGCATGACTATGTCATATTCGCTCAACTCTTGTAGGATGAAAACTGAGTTTTTTTCGTTTAACGAAGAAAGGAGAAGAGTCACCATATGTTACTTACTGCTCTTGCTTCCGCTTCCTCCTATGTACACTAAAATATGATCGTCTTTTTTTTTGCCCCTTCATGTATGCGTGGCCTGATTATGAGCCCAAGAGGAGAAACTATAAAGCAATTTCCCAAGGAGCCCGTTAGCATTTTAGTAGATTTATAGATAAAAGGTTGAGGCATCAAACATGTATGTAGCATAGTAGTAGCATAGTCCATGTACGCATGGTGAAAGCCATGACCGTTTCAATGCATAATGTGCTGTGGGAAGCTAAGCCAAGATAAATATTCCATCTTAATGCCGATAGGCCTTTCTAACGTTGGCCTTAGCCTTAGTTCCTCAGATTAACCTCACACTTTCTAAAGTGAAGAGAATTGCCTCTTTTCCTTGCATAGATTTTATTTAGTGGTAGATCCCTGATTGCGTGTGTGTGAATTAATCATTTCTCAACCAGCTAGTATCATCTGTGATCTAACGCCTAACGAGAATTATCCCTTGTCACCCAAATAAATAAAAAACAATGTAAAAATGATTCCTGAGTTTCTTTTCATGTTCAATGAGTGGGAAGAGCGACAGAGCAATAAACTGTGCTAATTGGGACAGACAAGAAATGGACAAACACTCCTGTCAAATAACGAGAATAAGCCGAGTGATTGTCTCTCTCTCAAAAAAATAGCAGAGCTAAGCTAAGCTTCCTAATAATTGGTTTGTCTTGTGGTCTAGCTGACTGGAGTGCTTAAATGGATAATTTGATTTTGATTGCATTTGAAGAGAGTGTATGGAAGTAAGAGTGAGATGATTAGACCAAAGGAAGTCAAGTAATATTACCAACTCAACTCAACTCATTCGTTCGCCCCACGTTCCGCGTTTCTCGGTTAAATGCTGATGAAATCTCGTCTAGAGGAGATCAATAATTCTTCCTTTTTTTGTGGACCCTGTGGATTCAGGAAGTATGACATGAGACGTAATGGATGGGCTCTCTTCCGCGCTTTGACTGGGGCACAGCCAACACTTTGTTCCTTTTTTGAATCTAGCCAGCTGTTGAAATAGTTGAAACTATGTCGGAAGTCCAACTCGGATTTGATTCTTTCCTCGCTTAGGATTTAATAGATGAATTGGAATCTATGTAGTTTCACATATCCTCATAGTGCAAAAAAGACTTGACCGATAATTTGATCTCAATCACGTATACGTAGTGCAAATTCTTGTCACGTGGATTTTCTGCACATTGCATAAATTTACATTTGCAAAAAAATCACAACTAGCCAAAATAGCAGAAACTTTTTTTTTGCGTTGCATGTGAAGTGAAAACTTTATTTCTGCACTACCACAACAATTTTTGCCTAATTTGAGCATTTGAAATTCGTGGGAAAATAAGTTGAGGTTGACATGAGCCAAGAGGAAGGAAGAGGAATGGGGATTTGAGTCCTTAGCATACTATGACAAGTTGAGGAGAAAATTTTATCATTTTCCTTGATGGAGTTTAGGAGAAGCGCATTATAAAACTTTTGTCCGTGTCAGAGAAAATTTCTTTTCCTCCCTCCCCTCGTTTACCGTTCGTTCCATTCCTTCAAATCTTTCAACTTGTTTGTGGTTTCCGGGGTAGGGAGGGCAGACTCAAAATGAAGTAGCCTAAATGGTAGAACCCACAAAATGAAACGTCATGTTCATGTTCAGATTCATTAGTGTGGAAAGGGTGATGGGGTTCGTGGTTGACTTTTTAAATTATAAAAGTAAATGAGTGATCAGTCTGTCGAGTAAATTAGAATTTGTGGACAATTTTAATTAACTTTTGAGAAAAGTGAATAAATTTCTTTCACTTCTAAGACTACTAGACTATTATTTGCATGGAAGTGAAAGTGTAAAGAAAAAGTGCGTCTGCTCTACATTTCCTTCGTCTGACTTAGTTTTTCCTTCGTATTCATTCCATTTCTTTCCTTATCGTGAACAATCTTAAGGTAAAAGTATTTGGATGGAATGGAAATGGGACCGGTGGTACGGAAGGACTCTGCTGTACAAAATATATATTTTGTAGAATGTGTTGTGAGGAAATGAAACAACTTTTTGAAAACGAGTCCTTGCGTCTACCCCATTTCTATTCAGAGAGAAGAAAAGTCCATAGACTGTGCTTTGGCTCCGAGACTAAAATTGAAAGAAAGTCAAGGGGTTTAATTTGTGACTCTTGCTCCTACTGCTCCCATCGTCCATTCTTATCCGTCCGAATATAAATGTCTTTCATTTTCTCCCGTGTCATGTCTGACTTCATCTAATTACTCAAGGGAAGACGGAGAAAGTTTCCGTCAATCAACTCAGCCTAGGGGTGCAACTAGTCAGCTTTCCGAATTTAATACAGCTGCAAAGCAAATAAAATTAAGTGTGGCAATTTTGAAGAAATTGGCAACTCGAGGAAAATCCCAAAATCTGCTAGCTTTGCAAAAAATATAATTAAAGTGGATTAGCGTTTTCCTAGTAGTTTGCAGTCAGTCAACCAGGCAAAGCAAATTGGCGTAAATGGAAAATGCTTAGGCTAGACACAGAAATTTTTAATAAAGTTATCCATTTCCTTGACTAGTTCTTTTTTTTTTTTGAAGTACAAGAACAAGTTTATCCGAATTAGAAATTTTATTATTTTATGTGAGGCAGATTTTATTAATTGGAAATCCTTTTTCCTTTGGGCCCAAAACCATAACTGAGGAAGTCTCGCTAGCTGAGAGGTTTACGTTGCTTTGCGTGACTGGATGTGTATCCACAGATTAAATCAAAAATTTTATGTCGATATGTTCAATACCGCAACTTGTCTACGCTCGCTCAAGAATGATTTGGTTGGTACAACTACGTACGTACGTAGGCCAACAACTTGATATGAGCCTGGTTATGCCATTTTTACGACACGAAATTCTAATCAAAATATTTCCACTTTTCTGAGCTCAAGGAAGCAATCTAAAGAAACGAGTTTTTCGGAATATATCTCAATCTTTGAGCCTCTAACTCACTCTTAACATTCCACCAAAGGAGGAAAAAGTCCAAAAAGTTATGGTTCAACTCGAGCTCTTTGATATCGAATTGATAACAGCAGCAAAAGAAAATCTACCAAACTTTATTTTTCTCTAAAGACAAGACCAAGAAGACAAGGGAATGTTTTAGGGTGTTCATAACAAAAACTTGCCGATTTTCATCCACTTTTTAAAAATAGAAAACCTTCTAAAATTTAGTATTTTCTTATTTAGGGATGATATAGGCAACTGGGAACCATGCGTCAAAAAAAGCGGGTGTTTAATATATTAAGACAGAGGCAAATAATTTATGTAGATAAGATTTGAAAATGCTAAGGTAAGGTTAGGTTCTAAGGAATCCTTCTTTTACATTGAACTAACAATTAGGTTGACTAAAGGAAACAGAGTGTTGAAAGTCATGGAATGATGAGAATGATGAAAGAGGGGAGGTGAATTCATTGTGCCCTTTTGAAGTCTCATTTTCGCTTCGACAACTAACGAAACGTAGCGTAACGTTACATACGTAAAGACTTGAGAAAATTATACGTGCATTATTTGAGGTTCAAGGAGAAAGCTGAAGCATGGTTGAATAGATGATGGCTTTGATTGACTCCAGGAGTTCAGCTTAAGGTTAATTGAATACACTTTCTTCCCTTTGTTCTTCTTCTCCTCCTTCTTGACTCAAATATTTCACCTTACCTCAAGGATGAACATTGTTTTCAAAATTGTCTTAGTTAAATCCACCTTCTCTGTGAAACTTTTCCGTCTGCTCTCTCTAGTAATAGGGAAAATCTAGTTTTAGTCTAAAATTGTAATGGTCACTGCTTGGAATTTTTGATTACTTTTTAAAAAAAATGTTTTTTTTGTTGGAAACCTGTCAAGATGAGATTGAATTGGCGAGGTCTGGTTGACTGATTTGTATTTGTAAGGCACTAAATGCCACCTGACTCGATTTTCCATTTTCGCTGAGTCTCAAGTAGAATTTGGCCCAAATGCAGCTGCAGAGAGCAAATTCTGCGAATGAGGTTAAAGGAGAAAGGAGTAGAATGACGGGCGACAAGGCAATGATTAAGTGCCATTTCGTAACTCGTTTGTTGTTCCATCCCAAACCCCGATGACAGAATCCTAGTTTAAGTTTAACCAAAGAGCTGTAGAAACATGCAAGCTCGCAGTCTTTTCCAACCCAGCCTAGCCTAGCCTAGCCTAGTCCCAAACTCCTTATTCATCTTTCTTGGCATTCTCGCTCATCTGAACCGTTATAAAATTTTGAATTCACATCTGGTGGTGAGAAATATACGTAAGTGGTTGAGTTTGGGTTTTTTGCAAAGACAGAGGCAGACAGGGTGTCCTTTGCAAAAATCGGAATAACATGATGAATGTTGTAAGGTAGTCCAAGTGTGGAATTTGTGGATAAGAAGAGGGCGAGAGAGGATGGAGGAGTGTAAAAATGATTTGGAAGAAAGTCTGGTTCGTGGAAAGGAGAGTCTTAGTGATTTTACAAGATTTGTTGAGCCCCCTTCTATATATCATGTCATATCTGGTGATATTACTCTGACTTGAGTGAAATATGTCTTGGCAAACCATTGCATTGGAATAGTTCTTTTGTTCAGAGGCCAACAAACCGATCTGCGGGCTGTGACTAGAGGATTCTTCGGTTCGTCTTTTTTGCCATCACCACCACCACCGTTCTTTCTTTCTTTTTTTATCCTTCTCCACAACTGCTTTTTGATACATGCTTGATTTGCTTAAGGCTTAGGATTTTCTCCGTTTCTCCCTCATCAAATACATCACGGACTGTATGAGTCTTTTACTTTTACCTCTTGCACAGGCGGTCGTTCCTCACTTTATGATCAATTGCACGCACGCAATGCAGTCAACGCCTCGCACTGTCTTCTCCAGAAGAGTCAATATTTCAAGCTTCTCTGAGCACAACTTTTGGGATTTGCACCACTTTTCCTTCTTCGCTTTTCTTCGCTCTTGTTTCTTATTCTTTCTCTTTCTGCTACAATGATTCTTGCCTTTTCCTTCCATTTTCTTCGTCTTCAGAATCAAATAAAATATACATAGAAAATAATATTCATGAGATTAATGAATTTTAAAGATTCCCAAGGTATGTGTAGAAAATAAAATGATGGTTCTACTGTAATTGCATTTTGTTTAGGTTTAGGTCAATTTTGGTTTCTAAACTTTAAACCTAGTTTTCCCCTCGTATTTAAGAAAAAAACTGATCTCAAGGGAATTAAGGGAAGGACCACCAAAAAAAGTACTAGAGCATTGTACATGCGAAACATACTCAACTCAACGCAACGCAACGCACGCATTTTATGTTCAGCCACCGTCAACCCTTATTTTTCTACTCCTTCAAGAAAAAAAAGGAGAACAAAGTGGGAAACGAACAGGAGAGAGCTGAAATCTGGTTTTCTCTTGAGATTTCTTTTACCCTAGCCTCCCTGCCCAAGTAACATTTTGTACTTGTCCGTCTTTGGCTGGCTAGATCCTTGTGCCGTGCGTGCATGGACTTTGTAGTCACACAAAAATAGCAAGGAGCGACTGGCACTTAAAAAAACTAACACGTCCTTACGGGAACCCTAATGCAGCCTCCCACTTAAGAACAACTCCCTCAGGACTTGAATTATTAAAATGTTGCCATTTTAATTATTTTTATAGAGACACGACTAAATATGTTACGAGTACACTTTCAAATCAAAGATAGAAAATGGCAAATTGGACGCGGAAAAAAAATTAAGTGACGGATGTCCTCATCTCTGATTAAATAATACAATTTCGCCTTGTGTATAAGTTTTTGGAGTAGATGCATATACATACATATTATTAGTTTTATCTAGAGCTACGTAGACCACAGGGTTATTAGTCAAATGGTAAATACAGCGAGTTTGTCGCAGTATTCTGGACCTGGAGTCTTTATAATTTGGAGACTAATCAGATACACCCTACCCACAGTCTCTCAACGTTATGCAATGCATCTCGGTAATGAGCCAAGTGTAAGTAAATTTTGGTCGTGAACATGTACTCAAACTTTGTTAGAGTCGTGACGAGACTATGAAATGAAATCCTAGGAGCTTGCCTCCCGTGTAGTACTTTCCCCGACCGACCGACGGACTAACTACTTGGACTGTTGTTTGTCGAAAAGTCACTATCATCAAGGAGGACGAAGCTAGCTCTAGTTTCCAAGAACTCACCATGAGTTCTCACTCACTTGCCATTATCTGAAGACATTGGAATGAAGGCTTTGGGTCTTCACTCCTAATGTCATCCGTAAAAGACCACAGATGGCCTGGCCAAAAGCAAGAGAATCAGAGTGGGTGAAAGTCTTTCTCATGCTTTCTAATCATATATTTCCAACTGCCTGCGTGCTTGGCCTGCGTACATGCGTGTACGTCCGTCCGCTGGCATTGAGGTCCGCGGGAATTTGTCCAATTCCTTTCTTTGCCCATGCCATGCCATGGCATAACATGACATTGGAAAATTGCTACTGTTGCTTTCGTCTCCCATCTCATTACAAGGAGAGACGAAGAATAGGATGACAATGAGAATGATCAGTACATGGACATGAAATTCCATTCCATTCCTAGGGTCCATCACCCTATTTAGTCACTCCATGGATTCCTTCAACAGGGAAAACTTTGTGAATGAGTTTTTATTGTTGGCGTCTCTTCCCCATCATACTTGTCGTTAAGTTTGGCCCAACCATAGCCGTAGACCACGTCGTCAAAGGGTGTCACATCAGGAGGGCCATTTCTAAAACCCCCGGTTCCCCCTCCTGAAAATTAAATTTACATCCATAAATACCAATTACTTGTCATCCCGCTTTCTCGCTTCCACAGCCCATAATTGAACCATTTTGACCTGGCCTCACTCAAAATAACCGAACCGAACCGAAGCGTAAGCGTAGTTGGACTCTTGTCCCCCATCTCTAAATGGACTTTTCATCCATTTCATCTGATCAGATACGACAGAACTCTCGTTCGTTCGTTCCTACCTTCCTTTCTTCATTGCTTTTCTAGATTCTAGGCGAAAGCGACAGAGACAGTGGAAGTCGAATCATCCATTTATGCATTTTGGAGAATAGGTAGGTGCAATGCAGGAGGATATCTTTGAAATTGGTGTAGGCAGCGAGCGAGAGAAAGCCAATGTTTTCATGGATTTGATTTCATACGGGCTGAGCATAGCATAGCATCCATTTTCCTAGTCATCTTCCATAAAGCTTTTTACTCCTTGTTCTGTCTGAGTCTGAATGTGTTGCATGCCAATGGCACTTTGCCATCAGTTTCATTCCACAAACTTTCGATTCCTATGCTACTACTACAAATATTTCCTAGACTTTCGCATGCCTGCATTGCAAAATAATTGAATATTTGGTAGTAAACATTTATCATTTCAAAATTAAAAAGTAATAGTGTTTTTTTTTTCTAAAAAAACTAATAGAGGCTGTTAGTTATTGAGTCTGACCTGAGTTGTGTTTGTAATATTAGAAGTGGGAAGAAATAACTGGACAGAAAGAAAGAAGTCGACGGAAGAATTCCACTTATCGTAGGAATTGCGTGTTTTTTTGTGCGGAAGCCTTTGCTGCAAATTGTTTTCCTTCTGCAAATGTTCCGACGAGTAGTATGTATGTATAAGCTGTTAGATTGAGTGTAGAGCCTAAGCCGAAGAAACAATTGATGGCCGGAGGAATGGGTTTTTCGGAGCGGGAATGATTCCAGCACTCCTAGAGTGACAAGATCTACTACCACCCTTACATCAACAACAACCCGGCCAATACCCGGATTCACACAATGTAGGACCAAGGGAATGAATGGTATTTACTCTTTACCCGTCCAAGGCTTCACCTCATGAGATTGTACTTTGGTAGTATTTGTTAGCTAATATATTTCTTCAGATTTGGTTGGTTCGTTCCTTCGTTCATGGTAGGAAATCCAGCGTGATCTATACTCATTTCCGTGCTCCGAGCTTAAAGTCGAACTGAATTCGCCTTGGTTCCTTTTCATGTGGAAATTTAATGACATGGGAAATCAGCACGAGGATCCCCAGCCATTGCCTCCAAGCCAGCTAGCTCTGCTAATCTTACCCCTCGTACAGAGTTCATTTTCAAAGCCAACTCAAGATAAAATAAAACTAAGCGTGGGAATAGAGAATTTGAAAGATTTTTCTTTTGTTCCCCTTAACGTATCATAGACTAGAGAGAGAGAGTTCATGATTTGATGGATTACATTGCAACATTGGATTTGATGGACGGGGGAATCACCCAGTCAGTCATGCTGGATTTGAATTAGAAATTCTTTCCACTATCCGACCCCAGCTTTCTTCACCCCACTCTCTTAATCTTCCGACTGAATTTTATCCAACTTTTTAATCCATCTTTTACAATGAAGCCTTTCCTTCTGAATTTTTGACGTGACTTGCAGCATGAGGTCTTACTTAATGAAGGGTATATATATATTTTAGCTTTACACAAGAATTTTAATAAAACTCAATTTTTTTTTAAAATGGAGGGAAAATTCAAGTTGGCATTAATTTGAAAAATCTACCAAAATTCCGTATATTGTGTAAAGAACTGATGAGGAAATATTCGACTCGTACGTACAAACTTTCTCTCTACAAATGAAACAAAACTTAGACTTTCTTTGGAAATCCGTGTAAATGTAAAAGCAATTGGAATTGGAATGAGTTTGTATTATAGACTGACTGAAGCAAAAGCTTCTTGGCGGCTATACGTATTAAGTATTGGAAAAGGATACGAGGACTGATGAGGACTTTTCTTACTTTCCCGCCAGCCAGATTTGGGAATCCTTAAAGGTTGAACCTGCTCTCCTCCTACGCTACTGATTGAATATAAGGGAAAGCGAATGAAATGAATGGAATTGGAATGAACTAGAAAAAGACTCATGTTCAGGTTTCTCCAAATGAGCGTCTCTTCTTCTCGCTCTCTCTCCTTCTATTTCTTATTGAATCTCAGGCTAAGAGTGGGAAGAAAAAACGAAACCTTCTTCAATGAAAAACACTTTCGGCTAGACTACGAGTAGAAAAAAAACTTAGTCGGTCCGTGTGTCTCTAGCATACGTAAAATGTCTAACCATATAATCTAAGAAATATATTCTTCTAGGCATATAAGATATTGGCATATATTTTCAAAGCACTCTGTACTACCTTGATACCTCTTGACCTTATTTGAACATTGCATGTCAGAATATGTCCACGCAGTGAGATCACGTCTTCACTCAATTCTTCTTATTTTTTTTTGCTCATGGAAAGGCGAGTGAATCTAAACCATTCTCCGTTTCTTGTATTTTTTTCAAAACTGTCCTCCTTCAACTCGCTCTGTCATCTGTCTCCGGTGGATATGCCTTCACCACAATACAGCCTCCAGCCAAAACGAATGTGAAGTGGAACGAGAGTCATCCTAAACCAAAACCAAAACCAAATAGACAAACCCAAATAGGCATTTGCACATAGCATAAGGATAGAAAGAAAGAAAGTATGGGCTAGTCCCTAGTCTCATACTCATACAACGTATCAGGTCTTTGTCCCTAGTTGTAGTACTTTCACTCTAAGGTTTTACTCCCGCTTTCTCTTATTGATTTCTCTAGATCCAGAGCTCTGGTTTCTCTGATGAAAAGAAAATCTATAGCTTCCCCCTTTTCCCTTGTCTTCTTCTTCTTCTTACCCAATACCCTTCACTCGATTGCCTTTTCTTCAACCCTGTCTGTGCTTGTGCCTGTGTGTGTGTGTGTTTCTTCAAATGTAGAGGATTTTGGAACCTAAGAGCTTCTTTTTCGATTGCCCAAATATATCTTTTGCCCTACAAATACGAAAGAAGCACTCCACCTGCACTGCACGTATTTCGTTTGCCTTTTTTTCTCTCTCTCTCTGAATCTAGAACCATGCATACATGTGGAGATGCAATTGGAAAGTCGATCTGGAAGAAGATTCCCACTCAAACCGATCACTTTCTCCAGATTCACCACAGAGAGAAGGAAGACTACCGCAGTATTATTATAGCTAATGTTAGACCAAGCTTCGTGAAGCTTCTTTCACGGAGCTTGATTCTGAGGCACTCGTACTACTACTGCACTGGAACAACAAATTCCTTGCTACTGTACTCCTTTACCCTGTCATTCAAACCCACGTACAATCTAACTCTCTAACCACAATTGGCCAAAGTTTCTTTCATTAATTACATACACGTCCTAGGTGACCCAATTCTGTTCTTCGTGTTATGTTGTAGGATTGTAAAACAAACGTAGAAGATCAAATAAGCCGCCTATAATAATCTACTCCCTACTCTCCGTGATTAGCATTAATTAAACGCTGTTAGTTAATTTAGGTATTTGATTTACAAGGACAATCACATGGTGTACAAACAAGATAATTATTTTAGCTGACGACGGCAGGAGTTTCTCTCATTTTAATTCCCTTGCTAGCTCTCAAAGGTGTTTTCCAAATGTGGAGAACGCACGCTTTCCCCTGAGGGAACTTTCTAAAGAGTAAAATTGTGTTGATACGGTGGTATGGGCGGGAATGGCATATGGCCTCAGACCGAAAATTCCCACACATGCACATAACCCAACCACAGGAGCCCAAATCTCTAATAATGTTAATTCAGCTCGAGAGGAAAGCTCATAGCTCCTTGCTCCTGTTCCCTCGTTCAAGACGGCTTATGAGGACTAATAAGTAAGTGAGTCTAACTAACAACCTCACCAACCAACCAACTCAATGTACCTACCCACCTACCTCTACTCTCATTTCCCTTGAGTGACTCCTTCAAAATTTACCTACCACATAACGTACATATACTCTGATTCTCAGAGTTAAACTCTTGCATTACTTAATTTTGGCTGACGAAGGAAAAGTAGTCGCCGTAGAGAGTATGGAGGATTAGATCTCTCCTGTGTACGTATATGCATGCAGATGCATCCATTGGTCGAATCCTTCTCTCCGCTGCTTCCACTTCTACTTCTTAATGTCAGCGGCGGTTCCTTAAGATTGCAATTTGTAAGGCTGAGGGAAGTGAAAGTGCAAACTTTTCTTGCTAGAATCCCGTGGATCTCCTTTCCCTTCCATAATTGAAATGCGGATTATATCTACCCTACTACCCCCCACAACATTAAATTCACTTAATAGGCTCTGAACACTGTAAATGCTTCAACTGAGCCTGAGCTCCTTTGGCCTAGGCCTAACCCTAGGCAGAACTCATTTGGTGCTGCAAGTGCAAGAATGGGTGAAAGTCGACTTTCTTCTTGGACGGACGTGTGAATAACCCACGCCTCTATCCCATAGTTCAGTTCAATACAGTGCAGCTAGAGCTAAGAGTAAAAGTAAGAGCAGAGTTGATTTAGTTCTCAGTTGTAGTGAAACACGAGGGCGAAGACTACTTTCTCTATCAAAGAAAGCAAGCAAGCAAGCTGGACTGAGCTCCTTGCTGCTCACAAACACACATATTGTGTGTGTGTGTTTTCTTCCATTCCTTCTTCTTTTTCTCTTCTTGGACGAATGAACTCAACTTTCTCGTTCCGTTTACTTTCCTTTATTCTCTGGCCCTATGCCTGTTATTGTATGCACATGAGAAGGCATTGCATTGCACTTGCTACAACACTATAGCTCTTGAACTTAAACTGAATTGGAACTCCTCTAAGGGTGAGCTGAGTGAGTGCGAAACAACTTTAGTCCTCGTCAGACAAATAGTTATTTTTTTCTTTTTCTTCTTCTTTCTCTTGAGCAACTTCTTTCTTAGGTCATAGCCATAGTCTAGTATTTCAAAGAAAAGGAAAGGGAAAAGTTTAGGACGTATTTGTTTTTTAGATTTCTCTCTGATTGAGAGTGTGGGCATTGAATGGGGAGAAAAAAAGAATTTAAGTACTCAGAGATTATGCCTTCTTAGTAGAGAATATATTATAAGAGGAGCATAGTGGCTAAACTGGACTGGACGCATGATACAGATACGTACTACTAGTCTTCTTTTTTATCTTCTCTCCCAAAACTTTTTCAATACGTCTTACATGTGTTGGTTATTCAAGTATAGATTTAATTTGCCAGAATGAATTCTTTCATTTAGTTAGCGAGGCGAGAAAGGAGGATGTGTTGGGTAGATTGTGAATGGGTAGCAGTAGAAAAAAAACACATACGTAGAAAATGGGAAGATAGAAAAAGCACAGGAAATGCAGCAGAAGCACTTTGATATTTAATGAGGAAGTGAACCAAACTCTCTCCCAAAACTTTTTCAATACGTCTTACATGTGTTGGTTATCCAAGTATAGATTTAATTTGCCAAAATGAATTCTTTCATTTAGTTAGCGAGGCGAGAAAGGAGGATGTGTCGGGTAGATTGTGAATGGGTAGCAGCAGAAAAAAAATACATAGGTAGAAGACGGAAAAGTAGGAAAAGGACAGGAAATGCAGCAGAAGCACTTTGATATTTAATGAGGAAGTGAACCAAACTTCATTTTTCTATATTGTACTTTCATATTTTTTCTTCACCCTCGCCCTCACGCTCACGCNTGAACCAAACTTCATTTTTCTATATTGTACTTTCATATTTTTTCTTCACCCTCGCCCTCACGCTCACGCTCACGCACTTCCTCTTCATGCTTTCAAAATTATTATGAATGACGCCTTGGAATCTAATTTTTAGAAGAAATGAAATTTCTTCATGAATAATTTCTTACACAAGTTCTGTCAAAATAAAATTAGGAAATAATTTGCATCCTGTACGCGTAAATTTGTAAGTTTGGCGGTGAAAATTGGTTTTACATGCATACATGGGAAATGTTTGTTTCAATAAAACACATTAAAATTTAGAATAAGGCTGCAGCTCTGAATGGATAATAATATAAGTAAAATGCAGAGGCAAATGCTGTGTAATTGAGCTAAGATTCACGTGAGAATGAGAAATATGAATGAATAGAAAAGTTCACGTGGAATGGGAACTCAAAAGGCAAAAGGCTTTTGATGAAACTTTTGGAGAAACAAAGAAGATCATTTCTGATACCTCCCGCCTAGCCACCTTCTTTTTGTAAAGCTTGAACGGACGACACTTTCTAAATATCAAATAGAAAAGAGTGCATCTCGCAATGGTGAGAAAAGTTTAGAAACACAAGGCAAGGCGAACAGGATTAAATCTGAAAGAGGAGCAAAAGAATGCAACGAAGCTTTCACCAGCAGCGGGTGCAAACAAAAGTTTTTTGTAATTTTTAAATTAAAATTAATTACCTAACAGGCACACAAAGGCTATGCTCAAATTAAGGAAAGACAAAGCAAAGAAATTGATAATACAAAATTAATTCAACTGCACTAAAAATAGTTTCAGGATTCTGTGAATGTAAAACAAGGTAGACAGGCCTTTTGATCTGTAAATATTTTACATTTTACTTACATGTGTGTGCGTGTGTGTGTGGGCTGAAGTATTTGTACAGTACTTTAGGCTTGTTATCTTTAGAAATGTGTGACAAAAATTGAAATAGGCCCTGAAATATTATCCTTTCATTTTTCCAACTTGTTAGACAAACAATCATGGACTCCTTGAGAAAAAAAAGTAAGGTCGTGTGTGTATGTAGAAAAAAAACGAAACGAAATAAGACGGTGGTGGCTATTATTTGAGTGTAGAGAGCGAGAATGAAACTTTTGACTGTGACCGTCCTCGTCGACGTGAGATTTTGTTGAGTGAGCAACTCATTGAATGTGAAATTGCTTCTTTTCTATTCCTTTTCTCCTATCTTTCCTTCGTATGAAAACTTCCACACCCGCTCCTCGTCTTTCTCTTCCTGTTATTTTTATATCATGTCATGTTCCACTCTCTCTCTCTCTCCTCACAACAAAATAAACATAAAATAAATTTTGAACTGGGTGCTTGAAACAAGAACAGGCAGGAGCTTAGATACAATCTAAAAAGAGAAACACACGCACTACACATGACATAATAATATTATTCTGTGGTTTGGAATCGAATAAACATTTCCTGTGTGCGTGCGTGTGTGGTTCAAATTTTACTTTGTGCTCCTTTCAATTCACATGGGTTTCCTCAGTCTCGTTTCCATGGTAACCACATCTCCCAAAGGATAATTAAGGAATTGGAAAATATGATTCATTAGCTAAGGCTAAGGCTAGAGCTAAGGCAAGGCAGGCCTTGGAGCTTGAGATTTAGCTTTCTCCCAATTTTACCAAGTGAAAGTTTCTATCGATGAATGAAATGAAAGTTCCGTTCGTTCCATTTCCTTCATGGCTTCCTCAATAACTTGGTAGGAATTGGAATTGGCACTCATTCCCATTTCAGAATGAATAGGTGTAGTTAGTCAAGTCATTGTGGATACAGAAAAAAAAGAGCAGAGGGGATATATAAGCGATACGGAAGATTTTGTTGAACGATGGGCGGAGTCTCAATTATCCTTTGGACGATTCGATTCCCATCTCAAGATTTAGTTTTGCCTTCTTTCTCTTTGAATTCTAAGCCTCTGTCCCATCTTGTCGTGCGTCCGTACGTTCGTTCTTATTTGCTTTCACCAATCGTATATCTTTTTCTGCCTAAGGATTACCTTTAGGAGTCGTATGTCTGTCTGTCAGCATTCTATCAAAGAAAACCCATCATCATTTCTGAGAAAGGAAAGAAACTTTGGATTCGATTGCAGAGAAACATTTTTGAGTGACTAGAATCCTAACAAGTCCTAATAGAAGACATGTTAGGGTAAGCCAGGATCAAGTGAATTCAGTCAGTTGAATGGCAATGCTTCAAATGTTTTCCGTGAATCCTCAATCTTCTTTTCCCATGTTTGCTTGACTAGTAAAATCAATTTGTGCGTCGTCAGTTCCATTTGTATGACCATCATGACAAATCCTTACTTTCTTTTAATTTGATAAATGGGAATGGGAAATATTTCAGTCTATCAAATTTGACACTAATGTTAATATTTAAACGTTTTTCATGTATTATATGCAATGCTAATAAAAATCTAGCTACTTTTTTTAAGCATCAAAAGATTCGTACATATTAAATTGCTTTAAAATTAAGAAGATAAGAACGTTCATCACATTCCAAAATAAATGACTGTTGAAAAGCGACATAAATTGTTCACACTAGAGTTCATGCAAAGTTCATGGTCTGGGAGCGTTATCACTGAATTGTATGTCCGTGCCTTACTATGCGCTTACCCCTAAGGTCAACTAAGGTTAATTTCTTATCCCAATCTCAGTTTCACTACAAATTAAAACTAGCACAGTTCAGTACATTCTTAATCTTAGTGCTCAATTGCTGTTTGAGTATTACTGCTAAAATTATAACAAAATCAATATTCAATTTTTTGGGTGTTGTATTCAGAAAAAGTATATTGTCTCGGACCACAATTTAAAATTATTAAAGGGAGTTTATGATAATAAAAAACTTAAGACGGTTGTTGCCCCCAGTGTAGTGAAGCCCCTTAGATTTTCTACTCTAGATTTTGAAGGTGAGTCTTTAATATGTTCAATGGACTCAATGGAGTGGGATACATGAACATGAACGTCAGAATTGAGAAAGTTTTTGGGTGTGTAATGGTGTAAAAGGGTTCTGTGGGGCGCTGAGAAGATGGATGCCTTCTTTAAAGGGAGAATTCATTCATTCAATATCGACCCCAACAGCTAGCTAGCAGGCCAAAGGAATGAATGCTTAGAGATTCAGAACGTTTTTTTTCGTCTTCTTTTCTTCTGCAAAAAAGTAGCTGTGGAGCCCAAGTTTTCGCATAACTTCCTCTCTGTTTTTTTCCCCTTCATACAACGTTTAGATCTCCTCATCCGGGGAACCAACTAGCTAGCTCGCTCCATTTCTTGAATTTCTCTTCCGATCCAACTCTAAATAAAAAAATTTCGCGTCCTAGTTCTAATGCTAATCATTTTTTAGTGTAATGCTAAAATTTGGACTTTGTTCTGTGGTTTTTGCAGGATTTGATTAGAAGTTGAACCTAATCCGATCGGCTAAATGGAAAGACCGACGAGTCAGTATTGTGTGGAAGACACGACAGAATTTTCCCTTCCAGAAGGAGTTGACCTCGTCGGAATCGACACGAGTACTCGAAAATCAGCCCCAGCCTTTCAACATCGGAATGTTCGAAAGAAACCTCCATCCTGGGGGGCAGCTGCAAAATTGGTAGTGATTAACATTTTTGTATGTGCCCTTGTCCTGGGCTACGCCCTCCTCGGTTCCTTTGTCTTCCTCACTCTAGAGGGCAATAAAACCCCAGGCTCTTTGATTCAAGTTTCTGCGAGTGGCTACCCCGTCCGAAAAAGTAACTTGACTGAAGCCATTCGAAATACGCTCCAAGGAGAAGAGATTCAACTTCTCAAAAATCTAACAGTGAGCAACATTTGGAATTTGACGATGAAAATGAATATTCTCTATGAAGACAAATGGACCAAATTAACAGCAGAGGAAGTTGGGAATTTTCAACTTGCACTCATTGAGAAAGTTTTGTACGTCGTGGAAAGTAGTCATACGAATGAGAGTGCTTATGTTTGGACTTTCCCTCGGGCTTTTCTCTTTGCCCTTACCACGCTAACTACGATTGGTGAGTTGAGAAGAATTTTTTTTTGTCTTTTAACTTTTTAGTCTAGTACTACTACTACTACGAGTACGAGTACTTTGGGATAAAACGGCAAGTGCGTACGTAAGAGCTCCTAGTCAAGCCAAGTACAATGTCCTCAGAAGAACAGAACATTATATCTCATCCTTTTGCTAAGGATGAAAGTGTTGGCTTTCGTCCTGGAGGAAGAGGAGTAGACAGGTCCACAGACTCCCATTCCTATGAAAAATGACCGTGTGAGATTTTCTCCTCTGATCCTTCTAGCTAAGTCAAACGACGAGTCACAATCATTCACTCTCTCCTCTTCTTTTCCCTTGAAAAAAATAAAAAAAGGGGAGAAAAAAAAGGAAAGAATGAAAGAAAAATTCACATCCAGTTGAGTTTTGTAGCCAAAGAAGCCAAGTCAAGTTCTTTGGTTAAAGTGTATTATCAACCTTAGCCTTCCCTCCAGCTTAAGTTTAAGTACTTTCTCTCAGAGGTCCGGTCCAACAAATTGTCTGCCCTCATCTTGGACTCACTGAATTCCGGAAGGACTTTTGCTTGCTTTTTGCCCGAATCTGAATCTTTTATGTTCGTCTTCCTCAGACGGACAAACTGACTGATGGACGGACTGACTGGCTGACCATCTTCAAGCACAGGCAGGATATGCCATGCCATGCCATGCTGTTGCTGAGAAAAGCTTATGTCATGGAATTGATCTTGTGTATCCTCCAACTTTAGAAATATATTATTTTGAATTTGAATACAACTTCCTAAGAATAAACTTTAATCCGGTCTACAAAGGAAAGACGGATTTACGAGAAAATAGGATTGCTTTTGTGTCAAGTAGAAAATGACGATCTCATCTCATCAAGGAGGAAAAATAAAGTAGACCAATGGGATCTCATGAATTTCTATCCTGTATTTGTGTGTTTAGTCCATTAAATGAAAATGTCTCACAGTCAGCACATTGTAGATATTCTGAGAGAATTCATAGCAATAGCAATAGCAGGTCATCCCGTGCGTCACTCTTGAAACTCGTGCCATGGAATAGATGCGTAAATGACATTTGAATGTTTGGAAGAAAATTGAGGTTGAAAGGGCGATGGCATTCCCATTCCCTGAGCCATAATCGGGTCGCACAGATTATATGACTTTGAGTTTGACTTTTATAACGCTTCGCTGGGGCCATTGCCCCAACCCAGCAGCTAGCAGCTTCCTGTCTAAGATGATGAGGAAAGCAAGGCAAGGAAACATTTTAGGGAAGTTAATCCTCTTTGCAATAATTAAAGTGTGAGAGAAGTGGGTGCCATTAGGTTAAAGATTGTTTTCGATAAGAGGCATTTCCCCACTACCTTGGGAAGATTCAATGCTGATTTCTAAACGAGTCAAGGAAAATGAAGCGCTGGGAGTTTATGGTTTTCCCCACTACCTTGGGAAGATTCAATGCTGATTTCTAAAGGAGTCAAGGAAAATGAAGCGCTGGGAGTTTATGGGTTCACTTTCACCTAAACAACAATACTGGTCCTGGCAGTGGTAGTGGCAGTGGCTCGTGGTTCTTCCTGATGTTCCGAAATGCTTTTAGTCTTCAAAAGGCTAGGCTAGCCCGCCAACTCATTTTGGTAAGAGAGGAAGGTAAATATGGGGAAAGGCAATGCATACATGCATGGACTTAATGGAGAAAGCTTCGGTGGAATCACAATTGAGTATCTCATAAGCACTTCGCACCTCATTTACTTTCTTCTTCCTAGTTATGACTGAGAATGCGAACAGGACGTTGGCTAATGCGCCGAATCTTTAACCTTCGCTCCCAAGAACTGTGAAGAAGTGAAATCTGAATAAAATGAAATGACACTCTCCTTCTCATCACTCCCATTAAGTGGCACTTACCACCATCACCAAGCCCCTCATTCCACTCTACATTCTACTTTACTTTTTTTACGGCATTTGTCTTGTCTTCCAAGGATAGGCTAAGATGAAAAGTTAAGATCGTTTTACACTTGGTCCGGGAATTCACGCATCTTCTACGCACGTACTGATACGCCCGGGGAAAAGCAGAACGTTTCAACTCAGACTTAAATTATTAAAAAGAAAATATTTTAGGCCATTATTACAATAAATTAGATGCATAGTAAGTGAAATGGTTGAATGACCTTTGGCGATAATGTGAACGTCAGGTCACGTGTCGTTAGAGCTAGAGCTAAAGGTTTGAAAATTCATAGGAGCTGCAACACTTGAATGCTCATTTGACGAGGAAATTCTAGCAAGTGCCAAACCAAGCCGAGCCTAGCCCATGCCACTAGAAAAGTAGATTTTTTTTTTGAATAATTTGTTTAAGTGAGGAAAAGCTGAGGAGATTGAAAATACGTGCGTGCATATGGGAGCGAAGAGATTGGAGAGAGAGTCAAGTGTCAAATATGCAAATGAAAAGGAAGCTGACTGGGAAGTCCGGGGTTCAAATGAAATTAAAGTGTGAAAAACGGAGTAGCAGTGGAAGTTGACTTGACGAATGTGTTGGAGAAAGTAGATGGAAAATGCTCTATACACACGTACATATCAAAAAATGAAAGACTTTAAGCCAGCCAGCCAGCTGAGCTGAACTCTTCTTTGGCACAGTACAACCTAGTTTCAATGTACATTCTCCTACTGCTGCTGCTGCTTCTTTTTTTTAAAAAAAAGCAAGCAAACTTTTTTCTCCCTTCATCGTTCTTGCTAGTCGGTGCAGTTTTTCCTGTAGCATTTTGTGTCGAGAGGGAGTAGATTTATAG
>WJEZ01001003.1:0-20744 GCA_009869925.1 Thalassaphorura encarpata | reverse complement strand
AAAATTATTTGTTTTGACTGGGCTTAGTTTTTCTTTGCCCACGGTCTGGGTCTGAGCCTGGGCTTGGGCCCGAATTATTGAGAAATTGATCAGAGCGACCCATGGTGTTGACCAGTGGGCAACAAGCAGCAAGTTAGTTTTTTCGCCTGTTTCTCTGCCTTTGGCTAACGCCCGGACCCGCGCCCGCCTTGCCTCTGTCTTTGCCTCTTGCCTCTGCCTTTGCCTTCCATTTCTTGGTAAAATGAGGCAGAAGTACAACACGGTGGAGATTGGAATAAGACGAGCAGACAAACTTGACTCTCGTAGAATATTCCCATTCCATGACTTGCCTCAAACCTCATTATTCAGCAGTTTCTACTCTTCTATTCTATTGTAAGTATAACTTTGACCTTCGACCTGTGACAAAGTCAACTATCGCTGTCATCGTAGTCGTGTCGAGTCGACTCAACTGTCTATTTCTTCTATTGGCACTTCTCAAGTATCGGTATGGTAATTAATTTATTTATTGACCATACTAAGTTTTAGCTAGTCTAGTAAAGTAACCTTCAATTTAGTTTAAACCCTTACATAGATAGCACGTACCATTGTCAATAGCTTAGCTCATTTGAATTTTAACTTGACTTTGCTTGACTTTTCCATTAGCTAAAAATGGATCAAGGAATTGGCAATGATGGGATTGAGGGGGTGAGCACGCCAGGACCTAGTCGTGATGATGAGCATGGTCATGAACAAGAGCCAACCTTGAAATCTAATGAAAATGAAGAAAAATCATCCCCTGGATCATTTGAGCCGCCCAAGAAGCCACCAAGGACGTATAAGTCGAAGTTGACAAAGAACAGGAATGAAGTTGGCAAGGGTGAACCGATTGATGAGCTCCGGACTGATAGCTACAGTTCCCATCGTGATCAGAGTGATCACAGTCATCGACGGCGTCCAATTACCAGACCAAGAGACCCACCGCCTCCTCCCCCGTCTTCATGGCCTGGACCTAGGAGTGGAGAACGACAAATTGAGTATGTCAGGCCTTCTACTTTGTGGAACCGGGAAGAATGGGTAAGATCTTAACAATAATAATACCATTAACATAATTTCTCAATTTGGAAACTCACTACTCACGTGTTCACAAAATGTCAAATCTTAGCCAGCCTTAGCCCCAAATTAGTTTCTGCAAATCAATTTTATTTTTGAAAACTTGATTTGAATTTAGTTGGTGAAGTAATTCATATAATTAGAACCTAACACAAGTTGATTTCTATTTTCTTCGGTTGTATAAGATTGAGGTGCTGAGGCTGAGGTCAAGGGTAGACTAAACCAAATGTTGATTATTAATTTACTTGTTTATTTTCTTACCAATCCTCTTAGCCTTAGTCTTCATTTCCTTGAAAATCCTGGATTCAGGAATCGTTTTTCGTAATTTTTAACTGAAGTTATGTAGTACACGTGGGTAAATAAGTTTAAAAACACTAATTTGTTCGTTGGGCTTGTTGATGTTGATGTTATGACTTGACATGGCTTGAGTATCTGTCTATACATTCAGTATTTTGTTTGGTTTTGGTGTTCTTGGGTTCTTAAAATGGTTGCGCTCAGTGATAAACACATGATTCCATTCTTACTCCACGGGAGGAATTCCTTTTCAACTCATGGGGAATCAGGATTTGTTCGTTCCGTGAATAGGGAGTGGAAAACTCTTGGTGGGTATTGATCTGATCTCGGCTAGGTTTCTTACATGTTAGCGCTCCTACATTTTAGATGATTTTTTTCATAAATTTAGGTCAAAGGACATGTCTTGGGTATCAGGGACTTGGTTATTATGTTGTAAATTCATTAGCTACTCATCTAATGCAAATTGCTAACAGTAGTTGGTTCAGACTAGGTGATTTGATATGAGATCAGTAGGATTATGGATATAAAAACTCAAGTTTCTTTGAATCTTCTGGGATTAGTCGCTTAAAACCTGATTTTGTAAGTATAGCTGTGTAGAACATGAAATATATTAGAATTAAACATGATTAAAATCTTCAGAAAGTATGAAATATGAGTAGAATTGTGTGATTTCTGATTAAATTTGGATTGAATTGATGCTAACACATGAGAGGAGAGGATGGGCTGAAAGGGTTATAGGAATTTTGGATTAACATTGGTTAGGTGTTATATTTTCCTCTTGCGTTCTCAACCCTTTCCTCTCTCAAAGGATAGTTGAATTCATTTGCTAAACTTCAACGCTTTCCAATTGGAATTACTCCTCCTTCTCAGAGTATAGTTTTGAAATTGAATTGAAGTTGTTGAAGAGTGGACAGTACAGGGGGAGGCTATGGATCTTTAGTTTGGAGAAGAGTTGGTAAGGTAGGTAGGTTTGTCCAATGTTGATATTTTCGGGTAGTAGGAAGTTAGGTAGGTACGTAATTTAACATTTGGTGTGAGAAAGAAGAAGAATCCCTGGCTATCCCTTAGGGCAGGGAGGTCTGTTGTGTCATGCACATTGAATTTTCCATCAACTGCTTCATTCGCTCAGGTAGGTTTTCATCGGTCGGTCGGTTCGAACGATCAGGATTCGAAACTAAATCGTGTTGTTTTTTTATTCAATCAAATAAACCTACCTAGTCAACCCAAACAAGTGCTAGCTAGCACTTGGATTGAACGAGGGAATTTTATTCAAGGGCCTTCAGGCTAAATTTTGTTTCAAGTGCCAACCTAAAAACGAACCCTGACCCTACCTACCCAGGCCAGGGATAGGTGAGGAACTCAAAAGAGTCCGTGAAGGGCCAGGCCAGGAACAAAAGTGCACCGTCAAGTTTTTTTTTTAGCTGCTGACCGTTAGTTCTTTTCCTTAGGAGGGAGATAGGCCCTTTGGTCCAATCGGTCTGTCGGCGTGAGCCTGGCTTACCTTTCTTTAGCTTTTCTTGGAAGGAAGAATTAAGGCAAAGTCCTCACTCAAAACTACTGATACAAGAAGAATTTCATTGTTGACCTTTGGTTTTGACAGTGTCATTGTCATTTTGTTTGTGTCACGTGTGCGTACTGGTATTTGAGGTCAGCCAGTAGCTCTATAACTAATTTTTACATCTGAAAGTTGAACGGATCATTTTTGTGTTTTAAATTGAACATTGTTCAAGTTGTTTAAATCCCAAATCTCTGCAATAGTGAGTGAGATTCGTTTTCAAAGTTGATCGTGTTCATCTTGAACCGTACAATACAGTATAGTGGGATTTTGACTGTGTGATCAAAGTTAAAGTACTAAACCGGTTCTTTCATCTTCGGAATTACAACCATTGATCAACTCTTGTTGGGTATGTACAACAATCTTAACATGAAATATCTGTTCTGCTGTTTCATCTCTCCACCCGAATTGTTGTCCAAATATTTGCATTTACATTTGCATTCTCAGTCAGTCAAAATGAAGAAGACATATAAACATAATTTTTCCTACGCACGGCACATTGTATATTTTAATTACAGACGTTAGAGTTTGACTTGCTAATTTAATAGTGGTCATAGCCAGTCGGTTTTTACCGCCATTGCCATTGCATTACGTCCGGTCATTTTTGAGGTGCGGTGGAATGATTAATCAGGGAAGAGAAGAATTTCTGGTATCAGGAATGGACTAATATTAATACTAATACACTAACAAATAGAGATACGATATGAACCTCGTTATCTTGGATTACCACACTTACACTAACACAGACAAAATACTAGGAGGAATTTTAGTTTAGGCATTCCAATCTCAAATCAAGTAAAAGGGCGTAGGGTTAATCATTTTTTAGAATTATGAAATAATAATCAATAAATTGGGTTAGCATTTTGTTAATTAATTAAACCCATTGCTTTGCTAGGGCTAATGCTAATGCTAATGCTCATTCAATAAATTCAGTCAATGTACTAACGGCAACGGCACTACATGATTTTTTGTCGGGCAACTACCATGCTCTCAGCATGCAATTTGTTTGTTTGTCAGGTTGACCCACATTGTGTTGGAATGGAATGTTAATGTTGGGTAGAATTTTGCAATACAGGTGTGTCTCGTTCAATTACCAACATTCAAATACTTAGGCCTAGGCTTAGGCTTGATGAGTGATAAAATATTTAAACTCTACAATATACACATTAGTTTAGTAAATTAAATTAGCTAAAGCAAAGTTGGTTTGACCCTTTCATTTTAATTTTCAATTCCAACGGAACGGGACTTTTAGTGAGAGCTATTTATTAGTGTGTGGATGGATTGGGTTTGAGAATTAAAGGAACATGAGTGAAGTTGAGTTGAGTTAATATGCAATGCAGCGTGAGTGAATACTATGTTCACCTGTCCTGTCATCGTCATCTACTACTACATCACTCCCCATGTATTTTGCATTAGTATTCATATTGTTGCAATTTCATTGTGCAGGACATCGGACGAATGAGCAACGAACATTACACATTTCTCTTTTTTAGTTTAGTTAAATCTTCTTTCCGGTTTTGGGCTAAGCTATGGGATGAGATTGGAACGTGAGTTAGGCCAGGCCAAGTATGAGGCAGGCAACTCCTTTTTCTTTAAGGTGTGAGTGTGACATTTTAAGGATGACAGTGCATTGACATTACATTGTTGCAGGCTAGCAGGCATCTAACAGTCAAATATTATTATGAGGTAGGGAATATGGATGCGAGAACATTGGATTGTTATTTTATTTTATTATTTTACGAGTCTTTTGCATCGTTGGACTTGGACTTGGCAAGGTTATGATTATTATGGGATGCAGATGCAATGCATGGCAATGTTAGTGGTATGACGAAAAATCCTCATTTTTATTTTCCCATCGCATTTACAGCAATTGTAATAAAAATAAAGCAGCCAGGTGTTTCACGAAATTTTATGTATTTAATAAATTTTGCAAAAATCATCAAATTTACAGATGTGTCTTGGTGAACACAAAAGATACGTATAGGCAGTCATTTGCATTTTGAAGACAAGTTAACTTTAACTACTAGCTAGCTAGCTAATAATAATTTTACTCCGATGACCACATGCACAAAATAAGAATGTGACGTGACTCATGGCATGGCATGGGTTGATTAGGATTACGTCGGATATGACTATGAGTATGACTGAGGCTAGACAAGAAATAATTGGAAATAATGCTGCTAGGCTAGGCTATACATGTTGACCCAAGTATTGACGTGCTGTCTCTGACTGGAAATTACATTTGTCAAGGATGATTTTAAGTTTTTGTTAAATAATTAAAAATAATGCTGCTAGGCTAGGCTATACATGTTGACCCAAGTATTGACGTGCTGTCTCTGACTGGAAATTACATTTGTCAAGGATGATTTTAAGTTTTTGTTGCTGTGTAGTAGATGCTTTGAGCTTTTTTAGTATAAAGTAAACAAAAATTAGGACGATGCGATGTATGTGGTTGAAAGTATAAGCAAAACAACCATGCGATCTCATTTACCCACCGTCGCTATAGATCATGGATTATTTTTAATCTTTGAACCTAAATTCATTCGTATACTGTACTATAGTGGAAATCCACTCTTGATTCTTCTATTGTTGTGCGTGTTGTGTGTCCTACTCCTACTCCTGTGTTGTTATTGTTCGCCTGTCTTTTTGGTGGCTGCTCTAATTCATTGTCAGCCACTCATTTAATTTGATAAAAAGGAATTGGATATGATAGGATAGTATGCCTACGCCTCGTGCTGCCATGTCGTATATAAATAATATTTTTGCACATCACAACACACGTCAACAAGACGGGAATAAAGGAAAATGAGATTATTGCCTCTTTTTTGAGGATTCTTTCGAGTGGGTGGGAACGAAGAATCCAAACGAAAGAGTTGAATCATTACTAAGAGAGTAACATACGTACTGTGTACTGTAGTACATTTCCATTATTATTAACGAGACCAAATTTTGATGTATTATGCATGATGAGAGGAATAGGATTCCAATTCGATCGATCAGCTAGTAACTCTAACTGAAAGCACGTCATCTTCTTCGCTCTGCTGTACGTGTTGTTGTTGGGATAGAAAGAATTTTTTTGGAAATTTAAAGATCCAATTCAATCTACTCGATACTCAAATCCTTTTATCTTATTTGTTTTATGAGCTCATCTTACTTAATGCCATGCCTTGCGTTTCTCATTTAAATAAAATAATTTTTTTTCTCTGTTTTGCAGATTAATTCCGACAGTGGTCGTAAAGTTAACGGTGAAGCGGGCTACAAACTTAGAGCTGAAAGAGAACCCTATCATCAGGTAAAGCATAAAAGACATTGGGATTCAAAATCAAGGGGTCGAAGGTTCTACGGTTAAGTCAACTGTGTCAACTTTGAAGAAAAATTATTAAGATATTTAGTTAATATGTGCAAACAGAATCGTGTTGCAGAAATTAAAATCCAGATTACAGATGAAATTGAAACTCCAGTTGCTGTTGAGATTTTGCATCTATATGAGTTAATTTAGTAATCTAGGTTAAATTGCGGGGACCAGCCATAATTTTAAGTCAAGTACAAGTACATGGTTCCGGTTCCTAGTGATTAAGACATCACATCACACCTAGTTAGTTAGTCTGAGCCTATGGTCTGCTTTGAAAAGTTAATTTCTACTTTAAGGAAGGAATGAGAAGAGCCAAAAACCGTGTCAGGGACTAAATCATGCATATGGCTCAGTCTGTCAGTTCTGTTCTGCACTGTAGCGAAATTCCTTGCAATAGAATGAATAATTGATGGATTCATGACTAAGACTACGACTACTACTAGGATAGAACATGCAATCCCAATGTCCAACTCAAATAAATGGCAAATGGTTGAATATTTAATCTTCACATCAACACAACAAGGTGCTTCTAGTGACACTTTGGATTAACCTTGTGGTTTGCCGCCGCTAGCAGCTAGCACAGACATATTTTTGCTCAAAACAGAAATCCGAATAGAATAAAAAATTAAATTAGACTTGTTAATTTTAAATTTATTGAATTCTAGTAGTGTTGATAGCGATAGATGATTAAGCACTAGGCAAAGGCAGGCATTTTTATGCAAGCACTAGCACATTAAAAATGCTCACGATCATGATCATGGCATATTTTATGGATGTGTTGTGTGGGAAGGTTTTTTTTTGCTGTTTGTTAGGAAAAATTCTGGAAGTGTGTGAGAAACGCTGAAATGCAATGGGTGGTATTAATTTAAAAAATACTAAAGGAGTTGAGGAGGCATTGAGCAGTTAGCATTTAGCATTAAGCAGCAGCGACAGCATCCCACACACTCACCCTTTGCATTTTTATTAGATGATCTCACAATCATTTCACTTGAGCTGACTTGTGTGTGACTGACTTTTCCTTCATTTGTTTTCTAGTCTTTGCTCAATGCACACGACACAACGAGCATTTAATATCTAAACGAGTACTAGTGAAACACCGGCAAGACATCTTCGACTTTGTCCTCGTGCATGTGCTCATACTCGTGCCGAATTTATTTAATTAATTCTTGTTTTGTTAATTATGAAGGAAAAAACCGGAGAAAAAATGTCGCATCATAGTGAGGATACGATGCTTATTGCTTCCAGCGATTCATTCTGGGAACCTGGAAATTATAAACGGTAAGTACAAAATCAGTTGGTTTTTATTTGGCATTAGAATTCAAGTTAAACTTAAGTGATCAAAGCGTCCACAAAATTATACAGTCAAAGACTTTTGAGTTTTTTTGACAAAAATGAAATGAAATCATGAAAGCGGAGAGAGACGAAATGAATGGAGGAGCGGTTGAGCATTAATTTTAAGATTTAACGCATAAAGTTTGTACACATTAAAATGTTCCACTTTTGGGCATTTGGTCTGTTTCTGTGTAGTTTTATGGCATGGCATGGCGTTGCAAATGACCCTGCCCATTGCATTATTTCTACGAAGAAGAAGAAGAAGGTTGTTGTTGTGTTGTGAATTTCATTTTCGTAGTTTGTGATGTAAAATTAATAAGGAAAGGACGTACATGACTAAAAAGGTCTTTCCATTTCGTATATACGGGATAATGGTAAATTACTTTGCGAATTGCGTTTGCGATTGCATGGGAAATTTTTTTGAAGGATTCCATTTCCATTTTCCTCCATGAGAATCCTACGCAGTGCTAAGCACGAAGTAAATAATCAGCCTACTTATGTTTGTATTGTATAATAATCCAATTCAAATACGCTATTACGCTACGCTACGCCGCAGGTCAAGGTCATTCACAATGAATCAGATTCATGATTAGTTTTACCCTACTTGTTTTCCGTTTGTTTTATCATTTACTACAATGGATTTAGTGTATCAATATAGCCAATTTATATTTTGATATCTTATATTTTGAACAGCACTACAAAGAGAATTGAAGATGGATATAAATTATGTAATGATCTAATGACCCTCGTCCAAGAGAGAGCTGATTTGGAGAAAGCATATGCTCGAAGTTTAAAAGCTTGGTCAAAAAAATGGTCAGATTCAATTGAAAAAGGACCAGAATACGGAACAACGGAAGCTGCTACAAGGGGAGTACTGGCTGAAGCAGAACGAATTTGTGATGTTCACTCAGCAATCAAGGATGATTTACAAAATGAAGTTATAGGACAAATTCGGAATTGGCAGAAAGAAAACTATCACAAGGTAAGTCTGAAAATTAAAATGACAGGACGGTACAGATATTTTTAGAGAAGAAGAATCTAGCCATTGCCATGTGCTAATTTTGAATGTCCATCATTGACATTGGCAGATATTTCCACTTTAGATTCTAGACACTGATTTGATTTGATTTGACGCGACTGAGGTGGAAAATGAGCTAAAGAAAGTGACTAGCTGAAGTATTTTTCCTTTGCTTGCACTTTCCGCAGATTTTATCGATCAAACGAGCCCATAGCTTATGCCATTTGCAATGCAATTTCACCAGCTAATGCGAATGTTTCCCCTGATTTCAATTTCATGGAAAAACGATCCACTCTAAAAGTAGAGGGAATTAATGAATACATAAATAAACAACGACTTTCCTCAGAATGCACTTTAGACTTTAGGACTTGGGCAGCTAGGTTTGCAAATCAAACTCAAGAAGAAGAACAAATAAATATGTCAAAGTCACAAAGCAGCAGACAGACGGGAACGGGACTCCTGGTTTTCAGGATTATTCTCATTTACATTTAATATTTTGCTTTTGAGATCAGAGACAGAAACATAGGGAGGCTGGCTATGGCTATGGCTTTGACAGGCTGTCGCTGAGGAATGGATAAAATAAAATTAGTAAAATCTTTTCCTCATTTCCACCAAAAGTTGAAGTTTGAACAAGTTTGTCGTGATTTTCCACTTCTAGTCCAAGGCCTTCTGGAAAATAAAGATAATGTCGGTGTAGAGCCCATTGCCCATGCCAAATAAGCTAAACTGATACAAAACAACTTTTTGGCATTTTTGTTGTAGAAATTTTTATGTTATGTTTGTGCTGGCGAAAGAAACGGGGAAATGTTCCATTAGCTTGAGAACAGAATGAAATAGGGATGATTAAATGTAGGGCTTGATTGTTATAAAAATACTCGGTCTTTTGACCTAGACATACTTTTGTTATTTTTCTCAATTAACACCAGCCGTGCCACATGGGATGAACTTGGTGTTCGTTCACAATCACAAGATGCGCTATGGCATGGCATAGGCTTAGCTCAACTCATTAGTCATACAAACAAAACAAAAGGTGTAAAGGATCCCGTAAAATAGAGTCTAAGTTTGCATTTCATTGCAGAGTGGAGTACATAAGGTCATCAAACTGAATAGAAAACCCAAAACCTAGGCCTAGTTGTTAATTAAATATGCCGCACTAATTAAACCTTGTAGAAATTTGCATTTGAAGTTATGCCTGACTATGGGTATGGAAATAAATCAAACATACACACAGGTAGCGAGTGCACTTGTGTAGCAGCATGACCTTAATTTAAAGAATTGAATTGAATTGAAAATAACTGAACCGAAGCGTGGATGCTGCTCATGCAAATAGTACATTTGCCATGCCAAGCTAAAGACGTTTTCTCAGCTCATGTTCATGTAGCTCACCAATTTGGTTTAATTTAATTTTAGTTTTGCCATTGTGTTTGTCAAGTGAGTCATAGTCATTTGAAAATGAGTCCGGAAGTGCGGACACATCTTATTTTGTATTCGCATCTCTTTCTCTTCTCTGCCCACTCATCAATTGTATTTTTATTTTACTGGCTGCACCCAATTTGCTGTGCGTTTTTTATGCTTATCGCACTTGTTACCAATTTATTTTCACAATTCCAATCCTCGTTTTCGTTTCATGTCAGCAATAGCACTTGTTTGATATTCTTTTCATTTAATTTGGATCATGGTATGGCATGCCATGGCATGGGGTGATCGAGTTGTGATTAGGTTCAATAATGAAAATGGGAAATTGCGACATTATTTACACTGCATTGCATTTCACCTCCTATTTTCCTCCTACACCTTCAGAATATTTCGCAATTTAAAATTAAATGGAATGAGTAGGAGGAAAAACATAGCTGCGCTCTGCTGTACGGTGCGTTGATAAGGATCAAATGCATTTCTTTATCTACGCAATGCAATGGCATGGCACGCAATTCTAATCTGGATTATAATATTATGACTAAATTATTTTATTTTATTTTTTATTTCAGAATGTTATGAATCTAAAAGAACGGAAGGAGAAGGAAGATGATTTCAAAAAAGCACAGAAACCATGGGCAAAACTTTTGTCCAAATCAAATAAATTTAAAAATGATTATCACAACGCTTGTAAAAATGAAAAATCTGCTCTGAACCAAGAACGAAATGCATCGAGCGATACGGCCATGTCTCAAGACCAGGTAATTTAATTGAATTAAGCCATGAAAGAATGTTAAATGAATTTAATCAAAATATGTTTAATTGAATTTTGGGTTGGGCTTGGGAGAGAATGAGCAAAGCAAAGCAAATGTGTGAAAAGCTCAGAATTTGGTTGTAGGTGAAGGATAATGATAATTATATTACAGGGCAGGGCATATGTCAATGAAAAAAATCCTATTTATTTCTGCGTTCCTAGGATTCAATTTGCCAATTTTCACAAAAAAGTGCATGTCGCATGAATTTCCACAATGTAAACGTAATGAATAATTTTTGGCACAGGCACAGCATGCTTAGCCATGCCAGTATTGATTTCCTTTTCAAATCTTGAGTCAACACTTTTGTTGCCGGCCTAAACTTAACTTAACTTGATTTTAATTTTATATTTTCAATTTCTTGATTTTTCTTGACAATTTGGCTCCATTCATTTCCCCATAATAAATTATGACAAAATATTGATACGGTTTAAAAATTTATTAATAAGATTCCAAAATTCTTGATGTGCTTTAAGTTTAACTGTGTGGTCGTGGTGATTTGGTGAAAGGGCGGGTGCCTTTGGCTTTTGGGTGCCTTGGGATCCTTAGCCTAGGTCCTATCTCCATGTGTAAATATTTTTTTGAGGTCAGAAGAACAAGAATAGCACTGATCTTACAGATTATGATAGAAGGATTAGTGCTTATAATAATTTTGTATTTAATTTGAATCCCTTTCATGTAAAAATTATCCAATGGTGGATGGAGCAGACGGGGAATTCATCAAACGTGAGCTAGCTTCTTACTTATCTTACTTTTTATTCTGACGACTACTCCAGTAGTTCTAATTTTAAGTATTTTCCTCCAACTTTTGACTTTTTTGTGTGTGTATACTTGATTATTTCAATGTGTGTGGTTGATTAATTTTAGATTTTATGAGATTTTTTAGTTGAATCACATTATGCATGTTGCTATTGAGTGCTAGAGCTGTACGATGTGATGTGTATTTTCATTTCTTGATTTCATTTTCATTGTGTTGTAAAATGTTTTAATCGTAACACTAATTAATTAATTCCAGTGTATATTTTTTTACTCTGAATGTGAATTTAATGGTTTTGTTCTTTTGTTGGACTAATATTTGACTAATATTGATTTTCCACACTTAATTACCAGGTACGCAGAGCTCAGGAAAAAGTTACAAAGAGTAAGGAAGAAGTTCAGAGAGCCAAGGAGAAATACGAAGCATCCCTTCAAGAAATCACTGCTTATAATCCAAAGTATATTGAAGACATGAGAGAAGTATTTGATAAATGCCAAGAAATGGAAGCAAAGAGACTCAAATTCTTCAAAGAGGCAATGTTTGCGATACATAAATGTGTAAATATATCAGAGAAACCAGAGTGAGTCTATTACTAATAATTAATTCCTTTAGATTATTATTAGTAAAGGGTTACTAATCCATTTCTTCCATATTTTCCAGATTACCTCAAATTTATGAGGAATTTCATCACACAGTTAGTAACGCTGATCACCTAAAGGATTTGAAATGGTGGTCAAATAACCACGGTGTTAACATGGCCATGAATTGGCCATCCTTTGAGGTATGGACACAAATTTTTAATTATTCAAATGGGTGCTTCGTTTTGAGCATTAGTAGAGGGGGGAATTACTGAAAATATAATGATGTTGGCGCGAAAATTATAAAATGGCATGGCTTTACTATTAATCAAATCGGGTTAACACATGGTTTGGGATTGGGGCTGGGAATAAGAGTTTTGAGCAGGAAAACTGAATTGAAATATCAATTTGAATTAAAATTTAAACAAATAATTATAACTGTTCTTGACTCAAGTCTAACCTGCTCTTTAACATTTTGCTTTTTGGGGAGGTAGTAAATTATTTTAATTCTAATTTTTCTAATTGCATGAATTGAATTACTAACATTTTATTGCTAATGCTTCATGCATGGTGCAATCTAACCGCACGCACGAATTGTTGAGTTTGCAGTTCTTTTTATTCGCGCAGATTCAGGATGTCAAAGTGAATAGGGCATTAGGATTACGTTTACGTCGTACAAAAATTTTGATTTTATTTTTAGTTTTCGTTGTTTCTTTTGTTTCTTTTTTGAACTAAAGGAATATCTCGAAGAATTTCGAGATATTACTAAAAGCCGGATAAAGGACAGTGTCCCAACCGGTGGGTATCACATTGTTAACACAAAAGTCGGTTTCCGACGACCTGCCCGTAAGATTTTGCTTTTTTTATTCAATAAAACCTTTTTCTCTCTTCCTCTCATTGGGATTCTCGTTCTATCTTTTTCTTCAATTTTCCGTTGGTGAAGGAAATTCTGAAATCTCAAATATTCTGATTTGACGTAACGCTTCGGGGTTAGTTTAACCTTACATTGGTAAAATGGATAGGAAGAATTACCATATTTCCGAACAACCGCTTTTTTAGTGAATAATTAAAATGGGTATTGGTTTCTTTTGTCAAAATGACTGGGGGAAAAATGTGTTAAATTAAAATGGTGCTAAGCTAAGGCTAAGGCTAATGTATGGGTATCGTGTGCTACTTGTTATGTTTAGACAATAGGCGAACGGCTACTGGGCTGTGTTTGATGACTTGCTTCAATTCTTATCATTTTTTTTATTCTTATGAGGATTTACTTCTTTATTCCTCATGCTTAAAAAAAAAATCAATTGCAGTTTGCCGTTTTTATCAAATAATGTACTAATTTTGCTTTTGGCATGTGTTAGGGCGGCGGTCCAGCAGAGCTAACAAAAGGAAGTTCAATCAAAGTAAGGACGAATGGAAATGAAGCTAAACCCATTAGCAAAAAAGAGCCAAAAGTAACTGAGGAATCAAAAACTAATGGATCAGGGTAAGCAAGCTCATAGGTCAAGAGAAGCTGAATGTTCATAAAAATATAATTTGTACGTTTAAATTTCAGAAAGGAACGAAATCCATTTGAAGAAGAAGAATGGGACGAGTGTTCTAATAGTGAGGGAGCATTCGTTGATCGTGGTGAACCAGGTGTCCCCGTGAGGGCATTGTATGATTATGAAGGAGCTGAGGATGATGAGTTAACGTTCCGACAAGGTAAAGTTTCTAACCACTCAACTCACCAGGAGACTATAATATATTAATTTTTGTCATTTTCCTTCCATAGGAGACATTTTCGACAAATTGGAAGATGAAGACGAACAAGGATGGTGTAAAGGCCGAAAAAGTGGTCGGATTGGCCTATATCCTGCAAATTACGTCGAAGTTGTTCCTTAAAGCTAAACTTGATTATCTAGTTAGTTACAATATCAGCTCAGCTGCTAAAACAGGGATGAAGCTGAAGAAAAATCTTTAACCACCAATCAACAGTATGAAACAACAATTCAGCAAAGAAAATAATTATTGGCTGAATCCCTGAGATAGCTTACTATTTAGCTTAGCAAGCTATGTAATGTTTATGTTATGTGCGATATCTTAACTATTATTTATTTCCAAGCTTGCTCAGATCATTTGTGAGATGTCAAATATTCATCATAGATAACATCGAGTTCTTAAATCTAGATTTACTACTACTATAATATTATTTGTTCCATGTATGTAGCGCAAAGCAAAGCCAAGCAAGGGAAGGATCAAGATTTCAGAAGAATTCCATTAGTATAAGTAAATTAAGAAAAAGATGATGATAGAATTGTCTGTATTAACGTACGGTATAGTGAGAACGGTAATTTTACGATTTTCGAAGGTGAGGACTAACTAACGACATAAGGGATATTTACTTCAGTCAGAAAAACAATAGAATCAGGCAAAAGCGAAAAATTGAAATTTCAGTACATAAACTCTTTTTCTTGACATGGGATTAGACACTTCCGCTATTACAGTAGTAGCCCGTATTAGTTTTCCCTTACACTCACTCAGATCGTAGAGATTTTGCACAAAATAATATTTAACATTAGTTTTGTAACATGACCGCCACCTTCGTTGTTCAAATATTTCAATAATCAATCAATCACAATAATGGACTTGCAATAGCTGTCAGTCAGTGTCAGGTGGAATTTACATTGTATTGCATTATGCATTAGAAGAAATTAATTATTATGAAATTATAGCTTGAGTCATACAGGGTCAGTCTCAGTGTTCTTTCTCAAAATTCTTCCCCAGTTTATCCTTATAAATTTTGGCCGAGTTAAATTAGATTGGAGCTGACTCTAGCTTAGCTTTAGCGTTAGAATGGAAAGGATTATTCTATAACGTACAAAAAAAACTTAGCCAATTTAAAAACTCAGGTATTACGTACATAAGAGTAATGTTCCTTCAGATTAGTATTAGCAATTAATTTCCATCTACTACTCCAATTTGAAATTAAATTTGAATTTCTATACACAATAGCTTTGATTGTATCGGGGCTCATGTCTAATACATTACATACGTACATACATACAACTAGTTTCCTTCCATGAATTGCAATATTAAATCGCAACATTACTAAAGAAACAAACGACGAAACTAGGATTAGATGATTAATTAGTTTTTTTGGCCTAATTAAAGAAGTTTTGGAGAATGGGGGGACGGGAAGGTTGACTCTGTCTGTAGAGAAGAAAATTCCTTAGGGTCAAGAGCTGAGTATTGAATTGATGAATTTAGTTGATAGGATTGTAATACGTGTCGAAGACTAGAACTTAATTAAAATTTAAATTAACTAACTTCAAACGAAATGAAGAAACTAAAATGCATTGGCGTACTTGAGCAAGGAGGACGGACGCTCTAGCTAATTTAGCTTCTAATTGTAATTCTGAGTGAGAAAATGCAAATATTTTTGAGAAATCTTATCGTATGTTGTTGGTTGTTGTTGTATAATCGTGTCGTATCGTATGTCGTAGTAGTTAATGTAGTGAGTAGAATTTAGCTATTCTGCTGCATGCTTTATGCATTGGAATTCGTCATCATAAATCCATAAATACGTTATTAATTCTAATCAACTAAACCAACAACCCCAGAAAAACAAGTCTGAATGATATAATATTGTGAATTCCAGATAAAAACTAATTACCTTGTAAAGTATTTATTACGTTATGTTGTAAGAATAGTAGAAACCAAGGATTTCAGTTGTATTATGATTAATTTTACAATTGTCACCTTTTTAGCTCTTTCTCTGTCAGATCCTACAAATACAGATCATTTATTTAAAGGAAAATTAATTAAGAAATTCATTTTAATTAACCTCTGGCCTGGCCCACTCAGCTCAGTTCAACTAGCTCATTGTTGTTGTGTCCGTTGTCGCTGTGTGTCTGCGTATGTTGTGCATGGCAGAAATTAATTATTGTAGATTATAATTAACTACTAATTATTAATTATTATTAAGTAGAATTGAATCTGATTCTGAATGGATGCATGCATGAATGGAAAATCCAATCCATGTGCGACTAGGGGTAGTGATATTTACCCATTTGTCTAAGTGAGAAAAATCAATAAATAAAACATCAATGGCAAACTAATTAAACTGGGTTTTGTAAGAATTTTCTTTTATTTTTATTCACTTCACCTTCACTGGGATAAGACAGACGAAGACGAGAAAATACATTAGGATTAGAGGGCAGAATAAAATAGTACATCCACGATCCACGCAAAGACAAAATAAATACTCAAATTGAGATTCACATTGTTAATGTACAGAATGCCAAAATACTCGTTCGTACTAAGGGATAAAATATTTGAATAGCACTTGATTTGTAAAATAAATTATCGTTTCGTACTGTACGCAGGGTAAAAGGATAGCTGACTTGGTCAGGTCAAATCTGAGAAATTCTAACTAACTAACCCATCCGTTCTGTTGTTTCAATTTAATGAAAGAAAATAAACTGACTACGTAGGTCCAACCTTAATTAAGTCGATATCACCAAATACTGTAAATTAAGACTCTCTGTCAATTTTCCCATGAGCTTGAGCTGAGGGAAATCAATCTTTTGCGTTGAACTCTTCCTAAAATAAGTGTATGACTAGATATGCCTCAACTAGGAACTAGAGACTACAAGGCTAATACTAACTTCTAGTGCAGAATTTACTAATTTTAGTTAGCTAGGCCAACATTGTCGTGGTAATCAATCAGTATTTGGGATATTGATCCCTTTCTAATCTAATATTTTAGCATAAATTATATAAATACGAGCCTGGTGAAGCACACCATTCATAAAAGTAAAGTTTTTTTAAGGAGGCCGTTGATTCCTTACGTTTGACTTGGCCGAGGGGAGTAATTTCTAATTAATTATCTCTGAGGCCATCCACGAGGAAGGACGGAGATGGTCGTAATAGTAATATGTCCTTTTTATGTTGTGTTTTCTCCTTATTCTTATTCTTGTTGGCGTCTGGTCTTGGCAATTAAGTATCAATTTATTATTGATCCGATGAGATCTACAGGTCAAGGTCAACTCAGTGAGTGCCTTGAGCGAGACTATTGGACGTACAATTAGAATTAGACCGAGTAGGAGGAGACAGTGGTGGAAATGCGGCTCTAATTTCACTTGATGGCTTCACGCTTTGAAGTTTTTGGAAAAGAATCTATAAAATCAGAAGATTTAGTAATTTAGCATCTTAAGACAATTTTATTGCTGGAATTTATAGTAAAATTTGAAAATCTTACCGCATTTTCATAATCAATTCGTTTTTGTTGTTGCTGACGAACTCGACCGCTCATATGATGAGGGTGACCTCTGATACGAAGATGATTACTCCCACTAGTTCCACCTTGAAAATGATTTCCTTTTCGTTTATGTGTCTCCATGATTTTTCTTTGTAGAATTTGATTATCTGTAACAAGAAAATAATTAAGTTTTAAGATACATATTTTTTTGGACTTGACAGTCGATTTGAATACCTCGTTCAATTCTCCTCGTTTCATCCTTTGTAAACGTATGATTTTTGTATCTTTTGCTATTGTTGTATCTCATATGTCCAAATACTTTTGGACCAGACGTTGTTGGACCCGAGGAACCAGATATTGACATGGTAGCAGATCCACTGCCACTTGGGATTGATAATGACATGGAAGAGGATGAACCACAAAAACCACCAGAGCCNTTGATAATGACATGGAAGAGGATGAACCACAAAAACCACCAGAGCCTGTGTTCTCAGAGGAAGCAGACGAAGACGACATTGGGATTTGTGAGTCGCTATGATTGTAATTGTTCAACATGGATTCCATAATTCCTCCTTGACCTTGACCCTGACTTTGGCATTGGCATGGAGAATGAGAATTAGGAGAGTGATGGTCATTGGGAATCTGATTCTGGCATCCTCCTCCCCCTGGGGAACAAGACGTTGCAGCTGCCGTTGTTGTTGTGAGTAGGAAAGACGACGAGAGTGACCCAGGGTTCATGTCACTTGCCGTAACGTCCAAATGTAAAGGACCAAGTTGCTGTTCAGAATTCAAATCTAATCGCATTGGCGTTGGCATTCTCATGGCCACTGGTACGACCAAAGAATCAGAATGATCTCTCTTCCGATTTCCCCATGGGGAATTAGTCTGCTCTTCTACTGCCCCTTCTCCTTCCTCCTCTTCTTCTTCCTCAAATGGAGCACAAGGGGATGGCAATGGGCTACAAGCAATGGATGACATTGGGGTCACATCAGTAAAAGCATCTGATAAATTTGAATCATCTGTTAGATAATTGTCTTCATCAATCGATGTCATCTGCACCCCCTGGAGGTCGCAGGTGTTGGATATTGGCAATCATATGTGGCTGTGATTCATCCTCATCTGAGGAAGTGTCACTAATGTCAAAAAGACGAAAAAGTGGATTTGCAGCTATTTCCGTAGGGGACAATGCGTCACGCAAGGAGGGCGAAGTGGCATTACGACCTTCCTCCTCCTCCTGACCTTTTTCACTGAGATCTGTGAGGGAAGCTAGCAAAGATTTTGTAGAAAATATCTGACATCCTGGTTCCTCCATTTCCTTTGGGGACTCATTTCCATTGTTGTTTTCGTTCATTTTGTTTGTTTCATCTTCACGGATATTTTGTTGATCAGATTCAGTGATAGTGATTGCTGTTGGTTCAGCTGCAATGTTGCTGCTAGTGCAAAGGCTATGACTAGGGCTAAGAGTCACAGACTGGCATGCCGAAGGATTTTCAAAGAAATCAACGTCAATCTCAGCATAAAGCGAAGGGTCGTAGCCCTTGTCCCCCAAACCAACACAACGTCCTTTTAGATTTGACATCATGAAGAGATCCGTGATATTCAGGTATCTTCGCTAACCTGGAAATAAAGAAAAATTAAAACCAATAAATCAAAGAACATGAAAACCATAAAATTTAAGTCATGCACCAGAATTCGATAGTCTGATAAACATAAATACTAATTTCCAGAGATTTCTGACACGTTTTAGTTGAACCTGTACCATTCCGGTAAATTAGCGTTTGGTGACAAATAACGGTTAGTTTTTGTCCATTAAGAACATGAGGCCATTTTAGTCAATCTTATTAGCATTGATGGAACAATAATATGATGTGTTTGTAACGTAAAGGTCAAACTTAAATCAAATATCCGGTTGTTGAAACCCCACTCACTCCATAAACTTGATGTAAGAATAAAAACAGGTTCAAATTCAGAAAAAAGACTCATAATTCACAAATATCGTTAAAACTTCGTTCAACTATAAAACAAAAGTATAAATCAAATTAAATTCAACTAAACTAAAACCGACGAACTGCTCGCAGTTCAAATAGACTAGGAAATGTGTCATTTAAAATTTAACCCACTATATCAAACAAAACGGCTTTGCGAATAGCCTAGAAACCCCTTCGTATATCCAGTACGCGTTTTTTATTAAGAATTTATGCATTTTTAATGACTGATTTAAAATATCTGGGATGATTTGATCAATTTACCTTTGATAACAGGAAAATTTTCTGAAGGCTGTCCATTGGTAATGCCTTACCACAATAGACTTGGGCTAAAAATCCTTGTCCAGATCCAGTTACTGTTGACCTTGTTGTCCCACCTAGTGACCCGATCCCAATATCAAGGGCCAACGGCCAGTATTGAAGGTACAAGAAATCTCAGAATTCTTTGAGCCTGGGCGCTCGCTATGGAAATCTACGTCATTATGTTGAAAGGCGGAGTAAAAGTATAAGAAAATATCCGAACCAAAACAAACCCAAAATTACCCGGATTTATCCCAATGCCCCTCGTCCAATTCTCCTGGACAAGATAAACATACAATAAATAAGAAATGTACACAAATATGTCCATTTTTAATTAATTTTATTCAAAATTGAATGAACACAACCATCATTTGTACACAGGCTTTTCATCACTAACCAAGTTCAGTATAAAATTAAATATCATTTCACTTTCATTTGCAGCAGCTGTGGTGCAGCCAATAAAAGTAATATCATGTTATAAATATGTATAAATGCAGGTTTCATTGAACAATTCCTCAAGATTTTTTTTACTAGACTAGAAGAAAAATCTCAAAATATATTTTTTAAGCATCAGAATTATCATTCGGCTTACGTTCATCCAAGCCAGGCACTCCTGGAGCCGCTTCAGCTTGCAAACAACTCAAGTTTTCAACAGATTTGAGTACAGATTCATCGACTTGAACCTCTTTTGCAGGATCTTGGTCAGGGTAAAGTCCAACAGCATTTTGAGAATTTTCGACTTGAGCTTGACCCAGCTCTTGGCATCGACTCTTCAATAATGACTTTATTTGCGAGTCTATCTCTGCATTAAGGTCATCCAAATATATATCTGTTAGTTTCACAGGATTTTCAACGGTTTCCGGAGGCGTTTCTATTCCAGTGACTCTTGAAAAACCAGTCGTTGGGTCTTTCTCGACAGCAACACCCACATAATGTTTTTTACCATTAGACATGTATGGAATTTGAATGACACCGACTGGTTTTCCTGAAGCATCCATATCCCGTCGACAAGCAAAAACA
>WJEZ01001002.1:10365-20747 GCA_009869925.1 Thalassaphorura encarpata | reverse complement strand
ATTATATTTGTATGTTTTGCCCTGTCTTCACATTAAACTAGCATTTTACAAATTAATTAATTAAGTTCAAGCCAATCGACTTACCTGAGACATGTTCAGTAATCTAGCCCGAAGGAGCGATACGCAGAATTTCTTGCTCCCAGGAGAACCGCTCGCATGGGGTGAGCTACTTTTTCCACAGCAATTTCCACTTTGTGTGCAACAAGAAGTTGAAGTAGTTGATGAGAAGGATTGACGACGAGATGATTGGCCAGAGTTTGAGCTGAGGGATGAAGTAGAGCGATATTGATGCAGATGACCAAGAAGTTGACCTCCGTGACCTTGACCCTGGCCCTGAACACCATGCGGAGGTAAGCTCCCACGCCTAGGGTGTAGATACTGCTCACGCTCACCTTGCTGCTGCTGCTGTTGCTGAGGATGATGATGGTGACCCGAGTCAAATTCTTGTAATTTCGAACTAGCGTATAGTTCATTGACCCCAGAGCCTGATTGTGGTGAAACGTTGTTGTTATAAACAAGCCAGTCAATTTCACCAATGTGGCCACTATTATCCTCACCCACAGAGTCCTGGCAGGGATAAATTAAATTAATCACAATTAATTTAAATCACAATGAAGGAACTAGAGCACTGAGCACTCGTCACACGGTCACGGATTTGACAAGGAATGAAACGAACTGAATTGTCTTTCTCGTCCTACCTCAACCACCAACAATCCAGTAGTGATGAAGACAACGACGCCAGCAATGCTGAATGCTCAGTGGTCGAGGTCAGTATCCCAGAGTTTCTCAACTCAAGGTTGGTAAAATAAACTCTGAGTTTTATTTTTTCTGTTCCAGATCCTACCTCCTCTCCATCACAATGCACAATAACCAAACCATGCCCTACCGCAATACCCACTAACTGCCATTCCTTCCTTACTAAATATTTGCATTTTAGCTAGCTAGTTGTATTCGTACAAACGAACTGTTGGCTTGGCTTAGTTGGATTGGTTCGCAGTTCGCATTAGTTCGCATTGTTTGCTACTCCTTGCATATATTTTACTTGTCAGTCAACTCAACAGTGTACAGGATGAACGTCATAAAACCATAGCCTACCTCAACGATTCTCTGGTTAGACTGGTTTCGGCCCTCATGCCTGCATCCATGCCTCCCTACTGCAGCTGCACTAACTACACAAGGGTGGAATAAATGAATTTTCTTGGGGACTAGTATGAATTAAAATCACCAGAAACCATCGGGGAAATGAAACAATAATGTATGAAGATTGCATCGCAAACGCAATGGAAAAAATGGACTATACCCTTACATGAGATCTCCACGTGCTGGTTTGACTTTGGCAGTTTTAAGGAGGATGCTGTAGATATATTTTGTTGGAAAACGTGTGAAGAAGTTGTTAATCTATAATGCTGGCACTGGTGCTGAAAACTGCGTTTCGCCAGGGTTCTTGCACTTTAATGTTAATGTTCACCAATAACAACTTATTCGTGGGTCAGCAATGGCAATTGCAATAAAACTTTGGTTCAGGGACCACTCTCAGCCACGCCCAACCGGATTAGAAGTGTCTGTCATATACCTTAATGACCCTTCGACCTTTAGTGACTTGACTTAGTGACCATTTCAATAGCAATGAAGTATTGATCATTTTCGTGAACCAGAATATCGATTAAATTTAACATTTTTAGCTCCTTCAGAGTAATCATGAGAGTGCAATGCTAAATTGAAAATTCTTAAGAGTGGTTTTAAATTGTACGACAGGTATCGAAATTCCTTCCTACGCCATTGCCATTGCCATGGATGGGTTGGCAATTGTAATGTGGGGCATCACGAACCTACCTCAACCACAGGACTAGAACGTATTTAGTGACCATTTCAGTAGCAATGAAGTATTGATCATTTTCATGAACCAGAATATCGATTAAATTTAACATTTTTAGCTCCTTCAGAGTAAACATGAGAGTGCAATGCTAAATTGACAATTCTTAAGAGTGGTTTTAAATTGTACGACAGATATCGAAATTCCTTCCTACGCCATTGCCATTGCCATGGATGGGTTGGCAATTGTAATGTGGGGCATCACGAACCTACCTCAACCACAGGACTAGAACGTAAAAGTAAGGAAGTAAAATGGCATGGTATCAAAAAAGAAACAGAAAGGAATGCTAATGCTGGGTTCTGAGTTGCGAACTTGGCATATACGTCGTAACGTAGCAATAGCAGTGTGGTTTTGTTCGTTTCATTTTTCGCTGTTAACATATTTCATTCAATGCACTCCCAGTGCTCTGCTCCTAATGCTATGATGCTGCTGTTACGAGTGCAAAAATAAAGGAGCAATAAATTGTATACGTCGTAACGTAGCAATAGCAGTGTGGTTTTGTTCGTTTCATTTTTCGCTGTTAACATATTTCATTCAATGCACTCCCAGTGCTCTGCTTCTAATGCTATGCTGCTGCTGTTACGAGTGCAAAAATAAAGGAGCAATAAATTGCGACGCAGAAAAACCCCATAACACGTATATGTACTACGTTACGAGGTTTCAAGGATAAAGTTTGACCGAAGTGAATAGAATAGGAGTGCCAACGCCAGCTCTCCAGCCAAATCCCCAAGCCTTTGCCTTACTCAACAACATTGGTAGTAGCAATGCGCGAATGCAATGGAAAATTTTGCTATGCATTAGATACGCACACTTTTGTATACATCTGAATACCCGAAACGTCTACGTGTTACAAGCTGAAGCCTTGGCTCCACTCTATCTGACTAACCAACTACTATCCTAAATCTACTACGTCTGGTTTTTCAGCCTATTACTAGTCTCATTTTGCAAATATAATCATTTTGCAGCTGCTCGCTCGCCTGGCCCTAGGATAGAAATGAGATGATAACAATTTGTCTGCTCCAGCCCTTCCGCAACAAAATCAACAAAATTTGCAAAATACGATTTTTATTTTGTTTTTCAGAGATGAATGAATGAGTTTTTGTTTTGCTAATTAATAGAATAAACCAACTAATCATCAGAATTTTAGAATAGGAAATGATAATTCAGTTATTGCAAAGTTTTCAATAGGAATTTTCCATGTATGGTATAAAACAAATACTAAACTTGAAGATGACATGTGACAACACTCGTGTCACTTTGGGTCAAGTCATTTTACTCAACACGAGTTAAAAAATCAGATATGAACACGATTGCATTTGCAAATATTGAAGATGCTGACGCATGTGGCAAATGACTCTGTGTGTTGTACCCATTAGTTTAAATTAACTGGTTTATTGATTCCTGGTCAAATAAAAGCTGAAACGTTTACTTTACATTTCCTTCTGATTCATAACCTTTGACGATCATGTCAGCCATAAACTCAAGCTAACTGACATGACCTGTGACCCCATCACCTTGTATCATTTTTAAGTTTGTATTTATGTATGTGCATGACGCAAAGAGACATTGAGTTTCAAAGCGGAGCCCATCTTGAGGAGATTTATCCAGTTCTTACGTGGGTGGCTTCTGTGAAAGAAACCTTTTGAAAATTTTCCAGAAATAACGCGTCGATGCGTCGAACTTTGCCCACCTGGAACTCGCCTTTGCATCCAGGAATAATTCTATTCCTGGAGAAATATCTCAAAGGGCAACCGATGTATAGTATGAAACGCAACTTCAAATATAATTGTACTTAGAACTGAAGAAATAACTTACGCAAGCATGTAGAAAGTAAGCAATTATGTATCATGTCAAAGCAGTGCATAGGAGGGAAAGTCCTTTTGACGAGATTTATCCAGTTCTTACGTGGGTGGCTTCTGTGAAAGAAACCTTTTGAAAATTTTCCAGAAATAACGCGTCGATGCGTCGAACTTTGCCCACCTAGAACTCGCCTTTGCATCCAGGAATAATTCTATTCCTGGAGAAATATCTCAAAGGGCAAGGGATGGATAGTATGAAACGCAACTTCAAATATAATTGTACTTGGAACTGAAGAAATAACTTACGCAAGCATGTAGAAAGTAAGCAATTATGTATCATGTCATAGCAGTGCATAGGAGGGAAAGCATAAAAGTATCTGAAGTGGTTTAGTGGTACATGCCAAAAACATGAAAGAGATTTCCCAAAACACGAATTCTTCTACTCTTCTTGGTATTTTCAATTCTAGCTAAGGTTGTTTCATTTCATTTCATTGTGGAGAAAGGTAAAGAAAGGAAAGGTTACAAAACTTTTTGAACATGGAAATAACACTAGTAGTTTTGATTCATTGGATTCGAATCACGTTGCTCCAGACCCCTAAACGCATGCTGTTCTATCGATTTAACCTTCCCAATGGAATTAAACCCAAATGTCATGCTCCTCTTTGCTTTTCATGTCATGTCATGAACGGACAACCGACCAGATTCCAGGATCCAAGGACTTTTCTATTTATAAAATAATGCCGTGGGTGAATCTAAAACAAGCCAATGAATGAATTTGAAATTCAATCACAATTTTGTCCAAACGCCCAACTTTCAACTTTAATACCACCTCCGCTTTGACCTTGATCATTAACCTTCAACTCTAGAGTTTCGTTTCAAGGTAAATTCCTGGAACAACAACAACAGGAACTTTCCAACTTCCAATTATAGTGAGAAATTTTAAGCGAAAACTACCACCTCCGCTTTGACTTTGATCATTAACCTTCAACTCTAGAGTTTCGTTTCAAGGTAAATTCCTGGAACAACAACAACAGGAACTTTCCAACTTCCAATTATAGTGAGAAATTTTAAGGGAAAACAAAGCAAGGTCATTAACGTAGCGGTCACGTGATTCGGGGTATCCTGAGAGATGCCTTGTGATGATAGAAATTTCTCCATGCTATTTCCAGCTCAACTGGATTGAAACTATAATGGTGGCATTTCTATATTATTTCTAGTTGGCTATTTTTAGGATGCATATAAAATTCTAAGAATGCGTATAGGCCATATAAATTTATTACTCTAGCAGTTTCTAACAGTGTCCCTAATTTTCGTCTAACGGTTAATTAATTAAGTCAATTGCCGATCTATGCCTAATAGCCTAATCTATTCTGTAATTAAATATTTCTCCATGCTATTTCCAGCTCAACTGGATTGAAACTATATTGGTGGCATTTCTATATTATTTCTAGTTGGCTATTTTTAGGATGCATATAAAATTCCAAGAATGCGTATAGGCCATATGAATTTATTACTCTAGCAGTTTCTAACAGTGTCCCTACTTTTCGTCTAACGGTTAATTAATTAAGTCAATTGCCGATCTATGTCTAATAGCCTAATCTATTCTGTAATTAAACAAATTTCGTATAATTTATACTTAAACTTCACATAACGTCGATGGTTGACCCTCGGGAATGATTTTCTCCGGTCCATGAGTGAAGCTGGAGATGGTTGAAAGATGTAACAACTCATTTCTTTCTATTCAAGGCTATCTTTGTACTTTTAACTTTTCGTTATAATAATAATCCCTTAATTTATAATAGATATTGTGCCTCTAGGATATTTAGTTTTTGTATTTGATTTCGGAGTGATAAAGTTCGCAAAGTGTGCAGTAGCTCCTGGGCTAACACTTTGCCCATTAAAAACTAACACAATTTATTATTATCCGTCGTAACGTTCCGCAAAACAATTTCTGAGCACTGGGTATCGCAGAATCAAATATTGTTCAAAGGATTTATTACACCAAAAAAGTTGCAATTGCAATGTTTTGAAGGTTAACGGAATACGCAGCAGACGTGAATATACTATGTTGTGTATGTCTCTTGGCTAGGCTAAGTTTCTGCACTTTCCATTTCGGTCTGTGGATTTTGCCGGTTGAACCAAGTCTGGAGAAAGGCGGTGGTAGACTGAGAGGTTTAAGCAAAAGGACGTTGGGTTAGGTTCAGGTTTTCCCTTGGTTTGCTTTGGCTTTGGCTTACTCCATCCATTCACGTAGGCTTACACTAGGCAGGCACATTCACAAGTTACGTTTTTTGCAAGGCAAGGATTTACCAATGTACTACGTCGAATGCGCACTAATTTTGCCAAGCTTATGGTTGGTTTGGTTTGGCCTAACCAGTTCAGCACGTACCGTAGCATTACTACCGACTAATACAACCCTGGAATTATTCTCAACCTATTGAAATGTGCATACAATCTGTAGGTGGTGGGGTTGGCGTTGGTTCTATGAGGCGTTTTATTTGAGCTACCAATGAGTTGATTCCATCTTAATTAATTTTCAACACACCTAACCCCTAACCTTAGCCCCAAGCATCTAGGTAGGATGATTGGGCCAAATAAGTATTGAATAAATGAATCATGGGTTCAAATATTTAAAATTCCTTGATGAAAAATAATCTTGTACGTCCGTAGGTTGTCAAATGATAAAATTATGACATAACAATGAATAAATACGACCCAATCAAAAAATTACTGATTAGTAGTTCTCTGCATGTCTGTGTGCATCTAATGTAAAATTTCTTATCTATAAATATCTTACCAAAATAGGAGAGTTTCGGAGAGATATGTCCTCTGACAGGGACATCACGAATCACGATACGATCACATAATAGCACATCACAGGAAAAATCACATTGTTTCACCTTTGACCTAAATCGTCATTGTTTTTAAAAAATTTGAAAATTTTTGAAATTTTGTTGTCCAGAATGATTTTTACATATTTTAAAGAACAGCGGCAGGGGAATACGGAATGGAAATGGGCGATTGTTCTCATTCATAATTTTTTCAAACAACATTAGTTTGCACCGATAAACAAAACCGAAGCCGAAGCCAAATCCAGAATTCGTAACAGCTGGACGGACGCTGGAACCCCGAATCGGGACAAGATCACAGAACCGGAACAAAATAAACACCAAATTGAGCAGATTTCGTATTAACCTGCAAATTTGTTAAAATAGTTCAAAATTTTATTTTTCATTTGTTTCGAAATTTCAAAATTTTGTAATCTAACTTACCAAAACCAAACGAATTCACCAACGGATGAATGGATTTACGCACTTTCAAACAATTTTCGCCCAATAAACGAGATTAATTAAAGATTGATTAAAAATGATATTTCCTGCCAACATATGGCTGTCGAATTTCTGACTAGATTCTAGAACACGTCGACTTTACTATTGTACTCTAATAAAATTTTTCTATCAATAAAATATGATGTCGAATATAAAATACTGCATTTTTGGACTTGAGGGGTTTTTCACCTGAATGCTAATTGATTAAAGGACAGGTAACTACTACTACTACTACAGGTACATATGGTGTAGGTGTTTTTGTTTGTGTGGAAAATTTCCTAATTACGGTAAATTGGGAGCGAGTTGTTCGTAGAAAAGGTGAAGGACAGAAGGAATGCAGAATGCAGAATGCAAATGCAGGGCTTTAGGCTTAGACTGCAAAGCACTTCCCCTTGCTTTGACCGTCCCACAGATGGCTGATGTTTTTATTGTCTTGAGAGCTTTACTTTACACTTTACACACTGAAGGATGTGATCAGGGTTAAATTTTGTAAAATTATCATTGTTGGCAGGTCGAGACAACAATGAATTAGTTTGTTATTGCTGCGAATCCACTGCTGCGACGGGCTTGGTCAGCTTGGACTCGGACGGAATGAAGAACGTACTCTGTATGCAAGCAACTTTTCCCAGGACAAAAAACAAAATGTCAAAAAAACATCCGTAAATGTTTTATATTTCACGTTTTATGCTAATTAAACTTAATGTGACCTGTCAATCCATCCATCCGCAACTACTAAATTACAATTATAATGCACATTGAACATTTACTTGGCAGGCACTTGATAATAGAGGCAAAGGTAAGCAGAAACTTTTTACAGTCTGCTCATATCCTGTCCTCATTCTTTAGGTTGGCGTAAACAAAACAACAACAGATCAATAAGATAGAGGAGAAGAAGAGGCAGCAAGCAAAAGCAAATGTATGAGATATAATGATATGCCAAATCCCAGTTTACTAGACACAGACACCTTCCTGAATGCAAGTGGCATTACATTACATTGGCGATGTTGTATAAACTTGTTTACCAACTCAGACCAGACCAGACATTCCATGGGTCATTTTTAACTCATCATCATCCTACCTACTCAGATTATGTATTTGTATGCATCATCATGAACTTACTTGGTGTGGATCTTCTAATTGAACAAAGTACTAGAAGTAGAAGCTAATCTGTTCGTTTCAATGAAATGAAACTCCTGGCGTCTCATTGTGAATGCAAAGTGATGTATGGATAATGAGTTTACAACGAATTTTCACTTCAAAGTTGTTGCAATGTCACTGAGTCAATAAACACTCGAGTCGACTCCGCGTTGGGTTTGGTGGTTTGGTCGTGTGCAAAAATACTATAATCGTGAGGCTGAGAGTAACAGCGGCCATGATTACGCATTTTGTCACCGGAATGAATCATATTGAATAATCTGACCACTATTTATAGAAGTGCGTTTTAATTTTTGCATTTTTCCTGGAGCTGAAAATTTCCAGATTAGGCCTTCATGGGTCTTCATAATTATCTGAATAACGATAAGAATCTCCAACCGCATCCATTTTCTGAGGCTATTGCTAAAAATTGAATCAATTCATTGCACAATCAATGGAAGAAAGACAAGACAGGCATTGCCGTTTTTCCAGACAGGATGTTCACTGACGTCAAAAATTGAATTATTAAGTTTAAGTGTCAAAACATGAATTAATTTCTCCAGAATTTGTGCATTTGGGCATTTTCCATTTGTTGATTCGCTTGTATTGGTTATATTTTCTATTGACTGCCTTCGACACTTGAGTAATTTAGCTCCTACGTTGTTGTTACTAGTACAATCTTTGCAAATTTTAATGGAACATAACATCAACATCAACATTGGCAGCATTGCGTTTTGCTGGGCTAATTTTCTCGTGAGTTATGCTCTTGCATATGCATGAAACAAAATGAAATCTCGTGTCGTGGCTAAATTTAACTAGCTAGCTGGTACTTCTAAAATGTATTAATAGTCCAGGGTATTAGCTGATTTATTCACTCGCTGCTATCGCTATCCATGAAATTTTATTTAGCTCACACCTTGTTTTGAGTACTTTACTGTTTGTTTTTTGCTTTTTCCGTTCTGGCTTTGGTTTAAGTAGAATCGATGAGATCATCAAAATAAATTAACAGTCTGATATGAGAAATAAAGTAGCAAGCAGCACTTGGGATTTTTATTATTTTTCAGCTCAGCTCTCAGATCTATTTACCCTTGTTTTGTTTGTATACAACATTTTGATGATAAAAAATCTGGATACGAAAGACGATTAGAGATGAGTGAAGAAAATGGCATGGAAGGAACCTGCTTGCAAAACTCAGGGCTAGGGTAGGGCAGGGTTCAGGGAATTTTTGTCAAGTTCATGTTCCAAGGTGAAAGTCAAAGTCACGCTAGCAGCTAAAGCTCTAACCCTTGCCTTGTTACATGTTCAATGATCAACTCAAACCAAGTCGTAGTAAAGATTGCAAAAACGAATGAAAAGAACGTCTCTTATTCACATTCACTCATTCCATGTAATTTTCATTCGCCCTTCGCAAAAACCTGGTGGTCTGGTAATATTACTACTACTACAATGCAATGCAATACTATGCAAAAGACCTTGCTTTTTACCTTTTTTGAGCGTAAACAATGCGTCACACATCAACTCAACAGCATAGCAAATATTTTTACAGAAATTTGCTTTATCTACTCTACACTACACAGGAGTATCTGGCATATGGGAATGGGAATGGGATTTTTATATGCGTGTCTGGCCTGCCTGGCAGATTTAGATTATTGTTAACACACGGAAAATTATATCGAATAAGACTGGCATTGCCAATGCCATGGCAGGTAATGGAAATGAAAATGAATGAGTAGATAAATAATATTAAGCCTGTCAGATGAGACATGGGGCATAAAAGTCAGTCATCTATTGCGTTTTTGCAACCGTCGGGCGATTGCCTTGAACGAATTTGGCGTTCGTAAAGCGTACGTAGTACAAGTTCCCCGGTTGCCGTTGCTTCTGCCACTGCCACTTGCAAAAACTATTTTGATTCCTTTAGAAGATACGACAATCTCCTCTGCGGAAAAGGCAGGAAGAGTAAAGCAAAGTACAGTATTGGGAAAATTCCCGACTCTGGTGACCATGGCCATGAATGAATTGTATGTATGTGCTGTATAGGCCCATGCCATCCTGGATGGAACTTACTACAACGTAGTAGTATCATTTTTTCCTCATGCTATGCTGCTGGCTAATAATGTGTTGTGTTCTACCATGGAAGTAAACAATTTTGCAAAAGAATTCTAGGGTCTAGGGCATGGGACCTCACCTATTGCTCAACTCAGGGTGAGCCAAGCGTAATGTAATGCCAGTCTCGTCTAGTCTGAGTCT
>WJEZ01001002.1:0-10264 GCA_009869925.1 Thalassaphorura encarpata | reverse complement strand
AGTCTGAGTCTATTGGGAAAATATTTAGCTGGAAAATCTACCAGGTGACTCAATTTTGCAAGGTCGGGATTTTTCCATCAGAGTAGAGTTAGAAAATATGGCTATTTATTATTGACACTCGACTCGAGTGGCAGGCGCAGGGGAGTTCAAAACATGAATGAAATAAACTAATAACCATGAGATTCAGATTCCAGCCTTTTCATGTTTTTGCAATAAAATAAAATCTTTGTATGTAATCCATCTGGGATGGCGATATTGAGACGAGAGTTTTGTTTACTCCAGAGATATCATAAAAATAAAAAATATGAAGAAATTGCATAGCGGAAGCGTCCGATATTGACTTGTCTGGGATTTGCAATGGAATCCAAAAAATTTGTTCCTGTACTTCGCAGTTTAATTTTGAATGAGAAAAACTGCGACATTGGCATTAGATAGGAATTTAGTATAAGGTAATACCTATTACCACGATGTCCAAGAATGTTTTGTATGCAAACAATTTATGAGTCATATCTTCCTTGAGGTAGGCCAAGCCAAGCAATCCTTATAAAATATTAGCAAATTATTGGCAAGTTTTCACTTAAGACTTAAGAAAGATGCGACGGAGCGAGGAAGGAATTGAACTCATAAAAATGAAGGTTATTTATTCTGGTAATTTTGAGCAGATGAAGATTAACCTTGTACGTATATTGTTAGTAGTCCTTAAACTTGTTATCATATTTATCCATAGCCATTGTGTATTTCATTCAACTAGTTAGTTATATAACTTTTGCACAATAAAGAATCAGAATGTAAATAGTAAATAGTAAACAAGAGTTGGGGAAAATTCTGGTTTAGAATTTACAAAAACAATTGCATGCAATGGATTTTACAATTTGCGCATCATTTGCCCATCGTTCATGCATGATTAATCCATCTGTGGCAGTTTTCCTTTTTGTTGCTCTGCAATAGAATAAGTAATATGGCCTGGTATAAGGCAGTGGGGCAGTAGAGCCAAATGCCTTGCTCATCTTTAAGTGAATACCCCAAGAGATTCACATTCGCAACTCACAAGGCCAACAACGAAGCTATTGCGACGTACAGGAAATGAAATTACGTGTCGGTTGGACGTTTGGCATTGAGAGTATGATCATCTTTAAGTGAATACCCCAAGAGATTCACATTCGCAACTCACAAGGCCAACAACGAAGCTATTGCGACGTACAGGAAATGAAATTACGTGTCGGTGGGACGTTTGGCATTGAGAGTAAGGGTTAAGGTTATGGAAGGTCAGGATATTATTTCCATCTCATCCATCCAATATGAATTGAAACCGAAGCATTTTTCATTCCAGGATGATCTGTAACTGTATCGAATTGTTAGATTTTAGTTTCCATATTTTCTTACGGCACTATAGTCCAAGTAGATTTTTTTCATTCCAGGATGATCTGTAACTGTATCGAATTGTTAGATTTTAGTTTCCATATTTTCTTACGGCACTATAGTCCAAGTAGAATTATCACCTATTGGAATTTTTTTGAAAATATTAAATTGCAAGGAATCCATAAGAAGTGATTGTATTGAGTAATTTAAAAAGCCCATATGTATGGAGCATCCAGAACTTAGTTTTTCTGAAAATTGCATTTAGCCTTCATTTTTTATAGTGGTTCATTTCATACTTCAATAAATTCAGTTACATTGCGAATTACAAGAATGTAGATTTCATGATTTATGTGCAAAAATTTACGTAATTATATTAAATGTCCATGAATATTGACTCTACTCTACTATTCTCACTTAGCCATTCCGTAGTTTTGCAATAAAATATTTCCCCTTCAACTTATTTGCGCAACATTTCCTAGCCAGGGAAGCGAAGCAGCATTAATATTGCTTGAAATGAACTTGTCCTTAAACTTTTATTTATCCTTCAAGGGTCAAATCAATAGAGAAAAAGTTTTGCATTCTGCTGCCAACTGCCAAAAATATCCTTGTACGTACGTACGTCTAACTGCTATGATCATAATATTGTAAATCTGTCCAGCTTACTTTTAAGTTACAAGCTAATAACGTAAGTTAATTGCACATTGTACTCTGCTCATAATCTCAACCAGGAAACCTTGAAAATAAATTTCAAAAAAACTTTCCACTCAAATCAACTTGTTTATCACCTAGGACATGATTCATTTTAATTGATGGACCAACGGTAGGCAGGCAAGCAGAAATACCATTAGTGCGACTAAGGCGGAATTGAGTTGTCAATAGAATAATATTATTGGCACATGAACAGGCATTCTAACATTTTTCTATTTGGCATTTTGCGATGTTGTCCTGGTCAGGGGCGCCTAGTCTTGTGAAACCTAATTCCAACTCCATATCAAATTCAACCTTGAGCTTTGCAGTCGTAACGACCGAGTTTTTGCAGAAAAGCGTAGCATAAGCATAAGCCCTATCTTTCATCAAGGAACTGCGAAGTTAGAGTATAGCTAAGCATAGCATAGCATGGCATGGTATCATGGTAAACACTAACCTACGACAACATGAGTAGAGTTTGCCAATATCACGTTCTCCTACTGGTTGAGTGAGTCAAGCAAAATTCCCTACATCGCCTACGTGCTTCCAGTCATTTTGCAAGTAAACAACCCATGTTGTAACTTGTAATGTCAATGTGTGTTACTGTGTCTTCCTTTGCTGCGCAATACATAAGCCTAAGGTCTAAGGAGCCGGCCGGCTGGTCGTTTTTATTAAGTAGTCCATTCCATGGTATTGTATTCTTTCAGGAGGGTATGTCATAACCCTTTCCTGTAACAAATTCAACATAGTAATATGATATCTAACGATTCTATCCTATTTATTCTAATTTTTCTTGCAGTTTTTTGCATAAAATACAAATTCTTTGACGTAATAACCCTTCGATGCATTTATTCTTAGAATTGCAAATTATTTTGACCCATACTCATATTCCTGACCCATCCCGAACCAGCACACCTGATAACCCCTTCGTTTTGTTTATGTCGCAATTATTAACGTACGACAGATTATCATTTTGCTTTTGCTGTACCTTGTTATTCACAAGAAAGCCTTGAAAAGCTTCCAGAAATCTAGCGTTGTTTCGTCATAGGATTTACTAACAGTGGCTATGGCCAGGCCAGGCTACAACTTACTCAGAAGAGGCAAGATAGAACTTTTTCCAAGAATTTAACCATGTTTTCCATTTCAGGCTGCTGACTACACGCTGTGGGTTCTACTGCTGTGGTAGTGGTTAATCATTTGCTTGTGCGTGGGCAGAGGCAGGAAAGGATTGACAGAATAGAATCCACCAAACGAAATTTTCCCTTTTATCTGTGAAATGGTTTTACGTAACATATTTATATGCAATAAACTTAATAAACATGTTTACGGAAACTTTGATGCCCGGGACAAGTGGATTGATTGTTAGGAGTGCAGATGACCAGATGCAATGCAGACAATAAATTATCTACAGAAATATTTCCTAGAACTTGTTATGTCCACAACATAATTTGGTTTTACTTTGACGCATTGACATAATTGCTCAAATTTAGCAAGAAAATTGCATGTGAATACTGTGAAGGCGTAAATTAAACTGAAGGGATGATTTAGATGGGCACATTCTTAGACGCTTTATACCTGAATATCTCGACTTCAGACATCAGTAAATTATTATGGGACATTCTCGCTTAATTTCTGCATTTTATTCATAGAATCGTGGACCATATTGATTTACACCAACGGCCTTGTTCCTAATTCTTTTATTATCCAGCTTGGTCCTAGTGTACATTAAGAGTACATTACGTCCGTGGTGGTAAAATTAGGCTGAGCGTAACAAATCCAAACTTTGCCGATTAGGTGATTTAGGTGGTTTGAGTGGCCTAACCGCGTAATTAGTCTCTACAGCTTATCTACTGTAAATTGACTTTTTCAATGAAAAATTGGCTAGTGAGAGATGTGACAGAAGCCTACGGTTACAGATCATGTCAATGTTCACAGGACTGATTAGAAAAATCACATGAAATGGGGTGAATGTAATGACAAACAAGATAAAATTTATCTTCCTTCCTTCCTACTGTGATTTGACTGTATTGAACTCTTTCATGGACGAAACATTTCACAATACAATTTTTAGAAATTTACAACATGTTACATTTCCTTCTATTAATTACTCCAACGGTTGTAGTTTCTACGATAATTTTTTTGATCGCTTATGCAAGATGGAATTACGGGAAATTGGATGGACTCGGGATTCCGGTTATCCAAACTTCCTTTCTCCTAGGCAGTGTTCCTGATATGCACAAGAAAGTTCAGCATTTTGAAGATATTGAACGCTCCAAGAAGTTCGGACCGATTTGGGGGGTACGTTTTCCCAACAAGAAACTTTACCTAGGATATTGAAATAAGATTTTTTACTTCCAGGTTTATCAAGGACGAACGCCCATTGTGTTTGTCTCAGATCCAGAATTGATTCGACAGATTTTTATAAAAGATTCTGGTCATTTCTACGATCGAGAACCATTTGATTTTGGAAACCCAATTGTGAATCAAATCTTGGACTATTTGCCTGGCGAGAAATGGAAAACAATGAGAGTCTCCCAAACCAAAAGCTTTTCCTCTGGGAAAATTAAACAGTACAGTAATCAAGTGTTTCGAGAAAGCATGGAAGACTTTTTGGAAAAATTGGAGTCGGATTTGGATAAGCAACCGAATGGAAGATTAAAAATTGATACTAGAGAGTAAGAAAAAAATCCATGCTAAGATATTCTATTCACATCTGATTCATGATTCATTCTTTAGGAGATTTTGTACGTACACAATTGATGCGATTGGTCGAAGCATGTTTTCCATGAAAGTAGAACCGAACGATAACCCTTTTTACAATGCTTGCAAAAAATTAATAGGGGATGGACAAACAATTACATCGTTTTACATTTGGACTTGTAAATTAATTTAATTATTTATGGACAGTCTTCATTTTTTTAATTAAAAATTTGGTTTTTCCAGTGGTCTTCCCATTTTTGTCAAGATTTGAACCAACCCTTGTACTGGACGATGCTATGGTCGACACATTCCGAAGTCTCCTTGCATCTCGCCGAGGAAAGGGCGAAAGATTTGATGATTTTGCTGATGTGATGAATGAATGCTTGAGAAAATTATCAACGCCTGAATATAAAAAGATGGGAATAACCGAACACACTATCATGGGTCAAGCCGTGAATTTCTTTTTGGCTGGGTTTGATCGAATCAGCACAATCATGACATTCTTGATTTATCATTTGGCCAAGAATGAAAAAGTTCAAGCTAAACTTCATGAAGAGATAGATGAAAAATTTGATGGTCAGAGTCAGATTGATTGTCAGACACTTTCTGAAATGCCTTACATGAATGCTTGTATCAATGAGGCACTTCGCATGTACCCAACATTTATTCGCCCTGAAAGAGTTTGCAATAAGGATTGGAAATGTCCAGAAAGAGGAATCAAAATCCCTCAAGGAGTTTTGGTCCAAATTGCTTCATGGGCTGCGAATAGAAATCCAGATTTGTATGAAAATCCAGACGAATTTATGCCTGAAAGGTTTCTCCCTGAGAATAAGAGTAATTTAAATCCTTATGCATTTTCTTCCTTTGGATTTGGTCACAGAAATTGTATTGGGATGAGATTTGCTTACGAAGCCATGCGAGTGTCAATTTGCCGCATGCTGAAAAATTATAAGTTTGAACTGAGATCAGATACTAAAGTTACATTTAAACCTGGCATTATTATGATTCTCCAGTACGAGCCAGTTTATTTGGATGTTGTTAGGCGTAAGAAATGATTGTCATTATCACTGCATTAATAAAGTGATTTGTTGAAAGAAAAGTTTTTCGTAGAATCACCTGTCATATCACATAAAAGCCGACAAATGCGAACTATGACAGGAAGCAAATTGATTGTGTTATAATAAATGATTCTGGACTCAAAATACGCGATATTGGTTCGCTCTACCACATAAAATTGTAAGTATCTGCGGCTGAGAAATTCCCAGACGTCAAGATGCGGTAATTAAAAGGTAAAACTCTTGAGACATTGGACTGTGAGATAATTAATACGCAGGGTATGCAAATAAATAACTTTTTATCTGTTCAATTCCAAAACATGGACTTGAGACCATCGAATAACCTTAGATTCCATTTTATCACTACTTTAATTTAAAAAAATTGATCTGGAGCCTCTAATGCAAGCTTGCTTTAATTTTATCCTTAATGGTTGATTACTGAGAAAGAATAAATTATTGTGGTTCCAAGTCCTGACTTCAATGACCCACGTCAACAGAAATAGTACAATGAGGTCAATGGTTGACCATATCATTTTAGCATGATAAAAATTATGGTTGGATATTTTTAAACCACTTCGCCTGGCCTGGTCTGACCTAACCTGACCTACGCTAAACACTTATAAAACCAAACTCAATTATATCATAATCTGGTTGGTCAATTGATAAACTTTAATAATTATTTCGCAATTCGCAACTCAAGTAAGCAACGTTTTCTGGCTCCATTTCCTTGTACATTTATCATGTTGGCCTCTCATTTCTTGTTGTTACATTTTGGATTTCCCATTTCATTTTTCTTATTATTAACCTAGAACCTAATAGTACAAAAAAAACTCGGTATTATTCCATCCATTATGGCCAATATCGTTGTGTGGGCTCAGTAATCATAATACCTTTGTAATAAATAGTACTTTGATGCATTAATCTCACGGTGAAAGCTAAATTGAGGTCAGAAATAATGAGGATAGTATGGAATGGAAAATAAAGAAAGACGTAAAAGGAATATTGCCCTGTTGACGGTTGCTCAGAAACACCTCATCATTTTTCTTTATTCTTTGGCCATGACAAGCAAAGATAAGATGTTGCAATCGCAATAAGATCACGCTGTCAACGACTGACTGAATTAATGCAATATGTAGTTGGATACAGAAAATGAGGGGAAAGGTCGAGTTAGCGTTGTGTGTGTGCTGCTAACAAAAACAAGCGAATGAATGTAGAGAAAATAGCAGAGATTTCATATCACAGAAACAGAACAACATCTTTCAACTAGTTTCGGAAATCCAATATTATTTCTAGTCTACAATATCAAACTTATTGGACTTCTTCTTTACGCGTATCCTTCACCAAAGGGTAAATAAATTGATTATGGTGGGATATGTCCAAAATATTGCGAAATCATACACAACCAGACCCGACTCGTAGTTAACCTCAACATCTTAGTCCTTCAGTTAACCCAACCATAACCTCGCCAACATTAAATGATAAATTATTGCACGATGTCTTGTTTCTAATCTAACAGTCATTAACCTATTGGCCAACCGAACCATACAACCCACCCTTTCCTGTCCTATCCTATCATGACGTGGGTTGGGCTCTACTCTTTGAGCCAGGGGATTTTACTAACAACATGTTGACAACTACTCTGGAGAATAATCTCAAGGAAATTCATGAAATTGTTTGTCTTAGATGAGCGCGACTATAATCATGAACAGGCAATACAATCATGTTACCCTCTTTGACGTATGTAAATTTAACTCCTTTCTTAGAATTGTGCAACCTTTGGTCATTATTTCGCAATTTTGTGTCTGTTCATTCATTCAGGTGAAACAAGATGTGATGATGTTATTCATATAATCTGACAGTTTCAACTTTCAAGAGTTGTCTCTCTCAAATAGATTGTACTTACTAGTTGAATAGACTCAGAAGAGAAATTTACGGTAAAACAAGACCACAAACAAATAGGGTATCAAATTTCAATAAGATAATGATTTCGATGAAAATTCTACCGAAGATATGTTTTGGAAATTTTACTGTAGACATTGGGAAGCAATACAGGTATTTTTTCCGTTTCTCATGGTACTTCCCTATGGAAAATAAAAAAAGTCAGCTTTGCAGTCTAAACATTTTTACGATTTATTCATTGCGTCCGGAATTGATTACAGCATAAGTTTCAAAATATCACAAAAATAGTTATCTCGTCTGCGGCTATTTATATTTTGTATGCAATACTTTAATTATTTTGCAACTATTGCGTTAAGCTATCAAAACTAATAGCCTAAACCTTACAAAGGTTCTTGCCATTAAAATTATATATGGGATATTTTGGTCACATCAAGGAACATCATCAAGAAAATCATTCCCATTAATATTTAAATATCTATTCTAGTACCTTCGTGCCGAATTATTAATTCAGGTCGCTAATAATTGGGAAATCCAACAATTGTACTCAACTAAAAACGGAAGTTATACGAAAAACTTCTACAACATTTCCTTACCCGTTGCGATGACTAGTATTGGTGCTGTTGAGTAACCCACAATGAATAATAGAGTTGGGATTTCCGATCAATAAGATCTTTATGTGATCCTTTGTCAACTACACGTCCACCTTCAAGAACCAAAATTTCATCAGCATCCATGACGGTTGAAAGGCGATGAGCGATCCAAATTGATGTCCGATCTCTTGAAGCATTTTTCAGAGCCTCCAAAATATTCTATAAGAACAATGAATAAATAATTCGTTCATTTTCCCAGTAAGGCTTAATTCAAAAATTGAATATTTAAATGAACTCTCACGTGTTCTGTGATGGAGTCCAGAGAAGAAGTTGCTTCATCAAAAACTAAAATTGGAGTTGATTTCAGCACAGCTCGTGCAATTGCTACACGTTGCTTTTCTCCACCGCTGAGTTTTAATCCACGCTCTCCAACTTGGGTCTCGTATGCTTTTGGCCAGCGACGAATTGCTTGATGAAGATTTGCCAATTCAGATGCTTTGTAAACTTCTTCAAGAGGAGCAGCAAGGTTTCCATATTGAATATTGTAAAGAATTGAATCGTGAAAGAGTACAGAGTCCTGTGTTCAAAATTAAAAATGATTGCTGTGGGCACTTCAGTGAAAATATTGGAAGATGGTTATAAATTGCCAATTACCTGAGGAACTACAGCAATAGATTTCCTCAAAGAGTCCAAATTTTTCAGCACAGCTCGTGCAATTGCTACACGTTGCTTTTCTCCACCGCTGAGTTTTAATCCACGCTCTCCAACTTGGGTCTCGTATGCTTTTGGCCAACGACGAATTGCTTGGTGCAGATTTGCCAACTCGGATGCCTTGTAAACTTCTTCAAGAGGAGCAGCAAGGTTTCCATATTGGATATTGTAAAGAATTGAATCGTGAAAGAGTACAGAGTCCTGTGTTCAAAATTAAAAATGATTGCTGTGGGTACTTCAGTGAAAATATTGGAAGATGGTTATAAATTGCCAATTACCTGAGGAACTACAGCAATAGATTTCCTCAAAGAGTCCAAATCAACTTCTGCAATGTTTTGACTTCCAATTTTGATGTACCCTTCTTGTGGTTCGAAAAATCGGTAAAGCAAACGAATAATTGTGGATTTCCTATATCGAAATCAAATAGTTTTTGGGATATTGTGAACTTTATAATAATAACAGCTAGAAAATCCAAGAAACCAACTTATTCTTACCCAGAACCTGATCCACCAACAATCGCTATCTTTTGTCCAGGCTCGACACGAAAACTGAGGTTATTTAGAACATTTGATGTGGGGTTGTAGCCGAATCGAACATTATTAAACTCAATGGAAGCGTTTTCTGTCCATCGATCAACAGCCAAGAGTGGAGCCTCTGGTCGTGACTGTAAAAAGAAATAAAAACAGTTCGCGTCAGGTTTTTAAATTTAAAAACGTGAATTATTATTATGTACCTGAATTTTTGATGGAACAGCTAAGAGGGCGAACATTGTACTCATGTCAATCATGGCTTGTCGAACCTCACGATATACCGATCCAAGAAAATTCAATGGGACAGAGAGTTGAAATAATAATCCATTGACCAAAACTAAATCTCCGACGGTCATATTGCCTAATTAAAGAATACAAAATCGTTTTCTTAATTTTCTGAAATTGCCAATTTTAGTAATACTTTTTACCCTTTGCTATTTCCCTTGCAGCCATGAGCATAATTCCACTCAGAGCAACACTAAAAATTGCATTTTGTCCAAAATTAAGAGCAGCGAGTGAAGTGCTTGTCTTGAGGGAAGCTTTCTCAAATCTTTCAAGGATTTCATCGTATCTTCTTGCCTCGTACTGCTCATTGTTAAAATATTTTACAGTTTCATAATTGAGGAGTGAGTCGACGGCCCGATTTCCTGACTCATTTTCTGCTTTGTTCATTATCACACGGAATTGTGTCCTCCACTGAGTAACGGATAATGTGTAAATGGCAAAAGTGGAA